>QVNV01006498.1:0-48193 GCA_014825455.1 Pseudomyrmex pallidus | reverse complement strand
AAGAGACGTGGTAGCGTTTTGACAGTGACGCTCATTCGGCGGATACTTTTATGTACTTGGCGTCGAGACGCTACCGCGTCTCTTAATAAAATTGTTTTCGTTAAAATTGCTTGTTAAAAATTAATTTAATTTATTACGAACTAAACTTGGCTTTAAATTAGTGAAAAATTGTGTGCGTATGTAGATAAAAGACGCTCTTGTCCATTCTGATCTCTTGTGTCTTGTATAAACGATATCATTGCCCGACAATCTTCTTCGGGAACGTGGCTGTATGTACCTACGTCTTGTAACGGTGTTATCAGACGAGACTCGCGCGTCAGACCGCGTATCGATCGTGCTCACATCTACGACAGTAGTTTCTCATCGTGCCGAGCGCCGAGCGTCTTACGACATGCTTTGCAAACAATATACGGCAAAAGCACGCCGCAACCGGGAAGGCCAGACTATTATACCCTGTCTCTACCAAGAAAACCGGGAGCCAGCCTCGGCCCGGGCGCATTATTCCATCTCGCAAGAATCCGATGTCGCGCGATCCTTCTTACGGGCGACAAAGGGCACCTTTCTACGGGGTATGAAAATCTCGCGAAAATTAAAAATCGGCACCTCCCCGCCGACACCGCCGTCGTCACTCTTCTCGCCGCCCGTTATAGAGACGCCGCGCCGTGCGTCGAGGGAAAGGGTTGAAAAGCGCCGAGCGAATATGTGTGCGAGCACGCCGTGTGCGAAAGGACGCCGTGTGAGAAAGGAGAGTGGAAAGGTGGGATACGATATGAGTGGAATGCTTTACGACCCCATTTTTCAGAAGATCACCTTCTGCATCCCCCACTTCTCTTCTGCTTCGGCACAGACTCGCTCTTATTCCGCTTCTCGTTTGCTCTTTGTTCTATCACCAATCCTCCTCTTTCTTCTCCTTGATGTCTCTATTCCTTTTTTCATCCCTTTCTCTCTCTCTCTTTTGTTCTCTTAAACTCGGCTCGCGCGCCTACATCCTCCACGGGTGTATTTGCATACTGCAGAATCGTTCGCTTGATTTCACGAGGGCTCTTCGATCTCAGAACTGAAATTTAAAGGCGGCGGCGCAGTACGCGCGTGTCCTGTTCTACACCATGTAAAAGCATCATATTTTACGTCCGGCGCGCCACTCCGGCTCGCTCGGGGGTTTCCTTTTAGTGCGTTACCTTCAGAGAACCCACCTACAAATTGTCCGAGATATTCGCCGGACTTTCCTCCTTTCGCTTTCGCTTCGTCCTCTTCTTTTGTACTGTTTCAATCTTCTATTTTTTTACTTAATTTATGCGCACACTGGCATCACACGCTTTTCCAAATTCCAAGATGTGTTAAATTTCGAGGCCGTGTTTCTAAGATAAATTAACCGTTTCTTATCTAAAATATTCAATATTCTTTCTAAGAAAATCGATTCTTTATTTTGTCCTTTTTATTTTATGCGTTTTTAGTAAAAGTCATGTTTTGTTGACACTTCCAAATAATATTGTTAATATGTAAATTCTACTTGCAGAACATTTTCAAAGCTAACTTCCAACATTACGGTAAACCGTAATATTGGAGTTAAAGTGGCATGAAAAACTCGACGAAAATTCGTAAATCACTTCCACAAAACTTTGCCTATATATTTATGCGTGTTATTTGGAAATCATGTCACGTGCACTCAGTTACGTAAAAAATAAGGTTAGACGATGATGAGAAAAAAATCTGCGCAGAGAAGTTTACGCTCGCGTTACTCGCAAGGGGTGTCAAATAGTCTGGAAAATTGTCACGCTGTCCGTCACTACATATTTTATTTTCCGATGTCCTTTCCGTTTGTTTCGTTCTTTCGCACAAATCTGCATAGTAGCTCTAGTTTTATTCGTCGGAAAGAAGTTTTTCTCTCAATGCCCGACAAATTTTATTGTTCGCAAATCTACATTTAAATCAACTGTTCACGAAACGTCTGCAAATATACTAGAGACGCAAGATGCGCATTTCGATACGTAACTGTACCTTTTTTTTCAATACATATCAGAGGGGAACTAAGAAGAAAAAGAAGATGAAGACAGAATCCGCTCGAAAGGATTGAAAGTTGAAGAAACGAGAAGCGAGAGGGTGGAAAGTGGCTGACTTTTGGCCGGACCCTCATAGAAAGGACGGCCGAGGCATAAGAAATAATAAACGAGACCATTAAGCCCGTGAATTTTCCTCCGTACTCGCGCGAGGGCGGACGGAGTACGAAGCAAAAGAACAAAAGCCCCAGAATTCGCAGTCTTTACATCCCACAGTCCTTATATTTTCATACTGCACTCTCCACTCGACCTTCTCTTTCTTTTTCGCCCTCTTCCTCTTTCCTTTCTGTTCCTCCTCTTTCTTTCTCTCTCTCTCTCTCTCTCTTTCTCTCTTCCGCCTTTCTCTCGTTCTCGTTGGAAGTATATATGCCGAAAGTTGTTGCGGACTGTGTTTCGTACGTCTCACACCGGACTTCATAAATTTGTAAAATACACTGCCGCGTAATCTGCATGCGGTCTCTGTTTGCGGATCAAGATGAAAATAACGCGTCAGAAAATAAAATTGCCGCGTTTTCTTTTATGTAAGAAAGAAGTAAGTAAATCCGTAATTTTTACACAGAGAAAAATATTAAAAAAAAAAAAAAGATTTTTTTTCATTTATATTAATTTTTAATGCAAAGTACATGCATGTATAATTTGCGACGAGAGGCGGTGCGTTATTGTCACGTGAATTAATAATCTTGTTGTACTCAGCAAATTGATCAGGTGATATATGTTCATCACGTATATGTTCGGATCTCGTAAAACATTAACAGCATCCGACATTCGAAAGTAAAATTTTGCTGAAGTGAAACAGATGTACAATTCGCTCGAATGTTCCGCTTAAATTCGCCGATTTTACAGCGGTGGTGAAGCGACGCAAGAAACGTCATCCCTCTTGAAAACGTGGAGCAGACAGGTGTCCCGAAAACGGAGAAGAGGATCGTGCTTGGCACCGTATTCTCTGACAGAGGATAAAAAATGCGACTGTCGCTCGACCCTCATTGGGCCGTTTAAATTATTACGTTCTCACAAGATGATCGATGCTCATATTCCGCATTTACACCGAAAATCCGGTAATCGTTCGTGTCTTGCGCGCCGCTCCCGGTAGACGAGAAAATATTTCCTCGCGGTCTCCACAGACGCGCACACACACACACACACACACATACAATATTTCTTCTCGTTTCTCCCTCCTTACATTTGTGGCGTTCTTTTTTTTTTCTCCTCCCTCTTTTCCCGTGTCACTTCAAGAAGCTATTTATTCGTCTGCGTTTGACGAGAGACTCGAGTTCACCGACATCTCCGGTTGCGATTCCGTCGAATTTCTTGCGGCACACTTTAACGAATGATTTTCAGCGACTACGACGTTAAGGATCGTTTATTTGCCGGCTTTTGTCTGCTCTCGACGCACAGGCACGATTTACTCGAATATCAAAGGACCTCGAGCACGAGTCACGCTATCCAAAGATTCATTATCTACCTCTTTCCTCCCCAGCCCTCTCTCTCTCCCTCGCGCTCTCTCTCTCTCTCTCTTCTTCCTTTCTCTTGTAAAACTACCGTCGACTCAATATCACCATCATGGGACAAAGCTTTTTCTACCGGGACTATTTTTATGCCAAAAGTAAACAGCGGCGATTTACATGAAACTTCATTACAACGGGAGAGAGCTGCGGTAATCTAAAAATTGTTCATTGGAAAAATTAAAGTTTCACAATGCGACGCGGCACAATCGAACATGTGGATGGAAAAATCTCTGTTTAACCGTAATTGTGCGCATACATTCAGCCGCAAATATTTACCGCTCGCGTACAAAAATGTCAATGCCATTCTCGCCGTCGTCGAATTTTCCCGCCTCGCTGTGGAAAACGTTAAAATAAACAGTCGCGTAATATTTCAATGAAAACGTTTCCGCGCTAACACGCGAGCAAATAATATCTGACAGAACGTTTCTTGGAGAGAAAGAGAGAGAGAGAGAGAGAGAGAGAGAGAGAGAGAGAGAGAGAAAGGGAGAGGGGGAGGGGGGAATAAATGCAGTTCCCGACAGTTCTAATGTTGCGTCGTTTCTCCGACTTCACGCGCTCGCTCGCTCGCTCGCGCTCGTGCGCGCTTTTATCCCGACCGTAAAGCCGATAAATTATCGAGCTCGAACAGCGACACTGTTGTTTTGCGTCAAGAATTTACTCATGCGGAATCGGCACGAAGAAGACCGGACAATGGCTACGAGAGAAATCAATTTGCAATTTGCTGGGGAGAAACGTACAGTGCTCAAAAGTGCATTCCACACTTGCGTCACGTGCCGGACACTCACTCACGAGATAAGGGGCGTTTCTTGGGGAGAGGCGTCTCCGGATGCGAAAAACAGCTCTCGGAAGAAGAGGCGAGGGTCGTTCGAATCATGCACCGGAAAGAAAAAAAAAGTAGTTGCAACGAGCATCCCTGAATGTAGGATTACACAGAGGGAGAATGAACTCGAGACGTGCCTATTTCACCAATTCTTCCAGTTCACGAGAGAGAGAGAGAGAAGTTTCTCATTAATGCCATTGATTTTATTCATCTGCGTGGAAAACATTTGTCGTGGTACGCTTGCGGTAACAAACTCGCAGGATAAGATCATATGCAGAGAATTTCTCGTAAAGCATTTTTACGAGTGCGCCAAACACGTCTAATTGTTTACGATGACAACTTGTTTTAGTCTTTAAAAGTCATCTATTTAATTAATTAGTTCTTAATTAAATATGATGACTAGAAACGTAATTCGATTTACATACACATTTTCTTTTTCTTTCTCTCTCTTTCTCTCTCTCTCTCCACATATACGGCTGATCAAAAATGTTCTTCTCTACTGAAAGAAGGCTCCGATTGCGGTTGTACGCGTATTTTGCAAATGAACCTTCGGGATACCGCGGGTATAAATTCCCACGCAAAATCGCCGAACGCGCTACAGGGCAAGTGTAATATTTTACGTTAATTGTGCGGATCGAACAATATCGGCGATACATGGTATTGCGTTACATCAGCTTGCTCTAAATGAATGTGTAACGAGCGAACGGCACTGCGGGCGATAATAATTATATCTAGACTAGCGCGCAATCGCCATTGTTCCATTGACGATGCCGAGCGTATTATTTGTGCAAGCGCGGAAAAAATAGTCGATTACCGGCGACGCGGCATCGCACACATACACACACACACACACGCGCACATACACAAGCGTGATTTCCTATTAAATTGGACTAATTAACGCACCGACACTGATGCAGTGACGCTGTTGCCAAATATTAATTGTTCGACTTAAGCCGCGGTCACGTCGTGCGAAACAGATATCCGTTATTTTAACGAGAGAACTTAATTAGCCGACAATGAGTGTTACAAATCAAGCGATATCTATATCGTAAATAATTACTCAATTAATCGTTAAACTAGAAATAACTACAATATTCAGTAAATATGCTTGTTACGTTTGTAATATATTCGAATTGATGTGACATAATAATATTTAATAGATAACATGCTGTACACAAACTTGTCTAACTGATACAATAATATTTCATAGGTTGTCCTAAAACAAGGTTGTTTCTCTCTCTTTCTCTCTCTCTCTCTCTCTCTCTCTCTCTCTCTCTCTCTCATTCGACATATTTCCTCTTTATTTACTTCATAAATATATCTTCGAGATAGATGATTTTTAATCGGCGAGAGAATCGTAAAAATGGAAATAATCGGATTATCGGATTACGAGATTTCTTTGGGAAGCTTAAAAACACAATCTCGCAGAACGGAGAATCGCAGTTGTCGGCGGAATTCTTGCTTTGACATAATAAAATAATAGGTCAATCTTATAAGGTTGATTCTATCGCGAACACCGAGAGCGACGCCGAAGGATGTTGTGCCAGCAATATCCAAAATCTTCGGTATATATCCGACGATCCAATATTTGCTATGGAGATGAAGGAGTACAGTTCCCACCCGTTTTCCCTCTTTTTCGCGAGCCGCCGCCGTACCGAAACTGCTGCCATTCCTATTCCGCTTTGAGTAGTATTGTACCTGTGTGCCTCTAAAAATATATTTTTTGTCAAACACAGCCTTGTCTCACAGTTCGTACCTACCTACGTGTGTGCGTGTTTAAATAATAAAATTGATCTCACGAATTCAAAACTATCTGTCCTAAATAAACATTCGCCAACACTTCGAATCAGGCAACACGAAGAGATAGAACGATGGGTGTACAACAATAAATTACTAATTAACGAAAACTCGTGCAAACTAGAAAGGAACCTGTTTACCTCATCTTCATTTACGTATATTCGGGAGATGAAACGAAGTTTGCCTGTCGTGTGTATAATGTAATTGAAGGTTTAATTAAGTTTACGTACAATTTACTTGCACGTATTAATTTTTTATCTACTTGCATAATAACGTAAAAATCCTCTTACACATACATGACAACATTGTGTGTTTAATATAAGTCGCGGTTTTTTTTCTATTTAATTCCGTCAAACGTAGTGTGTGTATTTATAACTATCAGAAAAACCCTGATTTATCCGATGATCGCATTTAAAGACTTCTCTGGACATAAACTGCGCTTGCCAAGATAAAAGCACACACTATTTTTATACACACAGGAGCGACATCCGCGAGGTATGTATGCGCATAAAAACAGGAACGTTGTTTACTCAGTATGTTGTTACAAAGGGTGATCCGTCATCGTAGAGGATGAAAGAAAAAAGAGAAGATGTATCAAAGACGCCCGGGATCTCGCATTACGGAAAATCGATTGTTATTGTGGTGGTGGCGCGGTTCTACAGGCACACAGAGACCGGAGATGGCGACCGAACTACACCGTTGGTTAAATGCCGAAGGTGTACAACACACTGTCGTTCATTATGTTAACTATAGCCACCGTAATCTCTTTGAAGTTGCGTAAAAGATAATCCACGAAAATATGAACAATGATATTATCTTTATCTAGTTTTATCATCTCTCTCGTCTTTTTTTTCAAACTTCTTATTAGAAATGTGTGAGAAGCAACTATTTTGTGAAAACGTTTTCGCGATCGTAATAGAATATATTGCAATAATTAATACGATTTCTCATACACACACTGGAATACGATATTTCAATAGAGTTTTCATTCGTACGTACATATTACGGAAAATATATGCAATTATATTGATTATTGGGATCAATCTCGGCAATATGCGTGGATATGTGAAAACGGAGAGATATTTTAATAACAATTTACTTCTGTGTTAGCAATAGTATTTTCGCGATGCTTATTATTTGTTAATGCTAATATTAATCAGTAATATAGCGGATAATTGAATTACTCGCGCGATCGCGGGGACTGAATTTCGGCGAGATTTTTCATTCGTCGCGCGATACGCTATTATCTCGACATTCGATTAGCACCAATGTGCGGCCTAACGATTATAAACGATCATGTTCAGCGAACCTGTCGGCCGTTGGCCCCGCAAACCGTCTAATGACCTACCGCTAATAACTGCTACTGCTCTTGTAAGCGATCCGTTCAGAATACGGGCCATTAAATCCATAGTCCTAAAGTGTATTAGCGGTACGGTCGCGTTATTTGTAGGCACGGCCAATACAATTACAGCTCTATCAATCGTTAGGAATGGCTGCGAGCCATCCAGAGTTTAGATTGTCCCGCGTCAAAACCATTATGCCAAGTATAATGCATTACATTACGTAATAGATCTGATGGACGCTCGATATGCCACTAGTTCGTTTCGAAAATGGAGAAATAAATTCGAACGGATTAATAGAGCTAATCGAAATCCGTTAGACCAAAAATTTAGAACGGCGGCGTATATAACTTCGCGCCGGACTGCCTGTCAATAAAAATGAGTAATTGAATGATACTTAATGTTTTGAGAATATTTATATCAAACGAGAGAGAAATCTCGCGCGCCGGCTAAACTATTTTTCCCGCGTTTCCATTTATTAATGCATCGAGCAATTAATAATGTAAATTAATATCTAACATATATCATTCGCAACTCGTTCATTATTTTTATTTTCTTTCTTTTTTTTTCCTATCACCTTTATCACTCGTACCCTTCGAGTTTGCGATATAACACCATAAAGATAGTCCGTATTGTGCCACCAAAAAAAACGTCGCGTATAAACCACAGCAACAATGTGAACGAGTATCATTGAGCGCGCGTTTGAATAGCCAATAAATATCGTACTTCATAAGAAGTTACCCGCGGCGTTAGATTGACGATGCAATTCGCCTATCTACAATGCCTCTCGGGATAAGGAATATCCTGTAGGAAGGTGCCCTCACGTCTTCACGAGAACCATCCTCTCAACAACGGGGGTGGCTACGAAGTATTAACATATTTACGACAGTCATGAATTCAAACGTCGCCTCCCTCTCTCGCGTTCCACCGACGCGGGATCGCGCGCGCACTCTCGTGAAGTTACGGGGTTCCCGCCCACTCGAAATCGACGTCGATCGACCAGCCGAGCGCATCGAGAAAATTAGTCGAGCGTGTCTTTTCGTTCCCTGCGAGAGAAAGAGAGAGAGAGAGAGAGAGAGAGACCCTACGAACGAGCGCGGCGTTCTTCGTTGAAAGTCTCCTCCCGGCCCTTTTTCCACACACCCGTAAAAATGCGCGCGCAAACTTGACCGGGCACGTACCGGATCCGATTTTTCGTCTGACGCTACGAGGGGGTCGTTCTCCTAACATGGCGAATGCACGTAGAAGGGATTCCACAGATTGGAGAAATGTCGGGGCGAATGTATCACAAGAATCCATGGACTCCGAAGAGTTTCGCGAGAGTCTGCATTGCGATTGTTTATTTCTCGATTTAAACAACGGTGTTTTATAAAAATCTCAAAGGTGGTTTTTTTTTACATTAGAGAGACACCTGCATATTTGCGTTACAGAGAGAAATATATTTTGATAGAAGAAAAGACGAAAACCAAGAGGGAGAGAGAGAAAGAAATTAAGTGATACAATAAAAACAAAACTAATTAATTTTCGCGAAGAGAACACGCAGAAAATATTAGACTGTCTCCATCCAAATTGCTTAAAAAAATAATCACACTCAGGAAGATACTTTCGTGCGTTGGGAATTGCATTATTAATATTGCAAATGCAAATTGAAATGTGATATAAATGTGAATTTAACGCGTTGTTTCCTTGAAATTGTTCGTCTGTTCGGACGTGGCATTCACGCTACTTACATAATTACTCAGCGAGCAGGAAATTAACGTACATGTGATACGCGAGATATGGGAGCTAAATTAACGAGGTAACGATATTTCGGCGCCGCCATTTCGATATTCTTGATATTTACCCACGTTCACAGTAAACAAATTTCGCGGCGTTTATTGACGTTCATTAACTGTTCCCGAACTCCTCCTCCTCCTTCCTCCTCTCCCTTTCTTGCCGAAGCTACATCTCAGAGAGCAATTTGCAAGACAAAAGATTGATGAAGTCTCATCGAAATTAAATGAGAGAGAGCATGGGACTAACTTTATCGAGCAAATTCAGGTAAATGCTAATAGCTACATCTCGTAAATTAAAATTTTCTAACGTCTTTTATATATATATATCTTGTATCTTATATATATTATTTCCTTCATCAGCAAGCGCATTATCATGTAAATTAAAATATATAAAACCAAGACAACCGCAAGATAGATACGCCTGGCGTGACAATAAATCATTCCGGCATAATTAATTATGCTAAAGTATAGACAAAAAAAAAAAAAAAATAAATTAGAGACTTCAAAAAAAAAAGTTGCGAAGTACCGAATAAAATATTCATGAGTTCATTGAATATCGCGCGAGTGAACGCCGTGTGCGCTCGACGCAGCGTAAAATTCCTCCTAATCGATAATACGCAATCCTTGTTTTATGTGATCGGATAAATTCACTTCCGCGGTGGAGTGCCATCGATAAAATAATGCCGCAAAGGCGCAGCCGTTTCGCGGCGGTCGCAATAAAAACGTCTCTTTAAAATCGATATACGAACAACGGGGCTGAAACGACATTTGCGTACAGGCGAAGGGTACGCGGGGAACGCGCGAGAAAGAGAAGGTTCGACTTCTCGTCTTTGTATGCAAATCGCGTAGCGCACTCACGGAAACTCACTGAAGGCGAGAAACTGACTTGACACTCGACTTTGCCCGTTTGTCGTCGCTTCTATCGGTTGACGAATTCCTTAACGATAATTTTATTCGGCAAGTTCGCACACGAGCCAGGAAACGGGAATCGCGCGCGCGCGCGCGCGGCAAAACCTGAGGCAGACGTCGACGAAATGTCGCGCACATTTTTGCCGCAGACGAACGAGTCCGCAATCCGTCGTAATAAAAAAACGCCGAAGTAAATAACGCACACTTGTAAATAAATTAAAACATTTCAATGACCAAGTTGAAAAAAAACTTCGGTGCAACGCTTATTAAAATTATTATCTTAACAATAAAGAACATTATTTTAAATAAATTTAACTATACGTTTACACGCTACACTTTTACACGCGTGTGTGTGTATTTGCTCGAGAAAAATAATTCTTTCTTTCCACCATCGTCAATCTCATGAAAAATTCGATTGCGAAGCATATTATTCCTTCCAATGCTTCGCCAAACTGTTTGAGATAGAAGCGCGAAATGCGTCCGAGAATGGCCATCTATCACATCGCAAGAGTACGAAACCAAGAAAACGGCAGATCGACTACTCTCTTGACTTGTTGACTGTCTGCGCAAAACTATAAATTTCTTTCTTCTTGCGTTCTTTCTTCTTCGCGAATCACGAGTGGAGAAGTTTTTCTTCATGTCTTTTAATAAATTTTTAATAATAAAAGCGCATTTGTGTCACACACAATTATCTTCTCTTCCTTTTTTCCCCTCTCTATCACTTTCTCTCTTATATGTGAACAAAATTTTGAAGCACAATCAAACTGCGCTGCATTTCAAGTTATTTTGTTTAATTTATCATGCGAATAAAAAATCACTCGATTATTCTATATATCTTTCCGTTCGTTCTATTCCTATAATTTGCGCTTTTATCAAAACTATGTTCTAATTATTGCATTAATTAAAAAAGTTTCAAGAGAATGTGATTAAATACCTTAATTTTACTCTCTTCTCTAGAATTACATACGTCTCTTCTCGCACCACTCTCATTAAAGATATCTCACCTTATTCGGTTTAATAATCGATTAATTAAATTGCCAATAAAATATTGACCGTCGAAATTATATTCGCGTTACTCTAAAATATATTTACTTGCGAAATAAATTTAGTTGTACATTTCTGTATCGCACGTTTCTGTAAAAAAAAAACTTTATCAGTCAAGTTTTTAGATATCTCCGTAATTGTCACTGTTCAACGTCGTTCGGTTCTTCTTCATTTAGCTTCACGAGCATCGCTCGTATGGTTGAACAAAAAACCCAGCAACGAAAGATGTCGCGACAAGAACGAAGCACTCACACGCGCACGCTCGCTCTCACATATACACACGCATATGTACATACACGGCGTAGCGCACGACGTTGGTCTCGTCGATCTTCAAGACAAATATTATTCCGAAAAATTGGATTACCGTTATCGTCCACGGCCGAACGTCGACATCTGGTGCGTCACTCGCGGTGGATCCTTTTCCTATCTACCAACACTCACGTAACGTGCGTGCGCGTGCGTCTGAAAAACTTTCGGGATACTATCGTTCCGATCTTCTCCTTCAACATCCAATCTGCATTCTCACTCTTTTCTCTTCCGCGCAGACCGCGATATCCCACGATTTCGGTGTATCTCAACTTTGCGAAATGATGTCGCCTTGATGGTTTTGGATACAGACGGCGAATTCCAACGCGCGCGATAATATCACGCGGTGATATTTCAGTAATATTTGAAAAGCAACATCTTTTGCCCCAAATATTTATAGAAACTGCAGCTAAAATGAGATTCAAGAGAGATACTTATTTCTACTACTTTTTAAAAAATGTTATTTAAAATTGTAATTGATTAAACTGGCATTAATTCCAAAAAAAGTAAAATAGAAAATTCTAATTTTATTAAAAAGAAATTAGATAAATTAAGAGCTTGATCAAGCAAACCGTAAAGAAACAGGACGTGTACGTGTGTGTGTGGGTCATCAGAGCCAAACGAAGAGGGTGCAGTTATGACCCTCTATAATACCCTCTTTGATAACTGTCTCAAATACAAAACGATAGTCTTGTAATACCCAGATTAATATACCCCTACAGCTTTAGGCTTGTATCAATTCGAAGAAGACGTTGTTTGGGGCGACGATGTCGACGCCCCAAATAACGCGTTGACAACCACAAGCCGGTGTCAAAAGCTTCTTATCGCGTCTCCAATGATTAACAGTCCGACGAAAAGAAATATTTGATAAACGCGACGCGCATTAGATAAATGGTCCCCAATGAATAATTTATATTTATCATATCTATGTCTCTCTTATCACATCTCGAAGCGAGTTTTATGAAAATGTTAAGATCCTCGAATTTACTTAAACAGCGGACGAGTAGTAAATACAAACAGAAGATTTTCGGAGAGACGTGTGGGGCGCGTCATTGATTCAACAGATTTAACTAATAAAAAATGCTCCTCTCTTTTTAATCGTTTCACAGCTCAATAATTATATCCGCTGTGTTCTCTCCGTTTACGCATCGCAGGATACCAACGATCGTATATAGTAATACGTACATAGCATGGAAAAGCACCAAAACACGCGCGTGAACACGCATCCCCCGAAGGGAAATGGAAGGAGACGACGGGGTGAAACCGAGTACAAATGCAGAGCGAGTGCATTTCACGGGCCATGGTATTTCAGAAATTTCCCGATACCGCCTCTCTCTCTCTCTCTCTCTCTCTCTTTCTCTCCATCGAAGTTCCTTCGCCGCCCACTCCTTCTCTCCCCCCGTCGACCATCTCTCGTTTTCTCTTGCGCGCTCTCTCTCTCTCTCTCTCTCTCTTTCGTAGTTGTAAGTAGGATTTTCACGGCGGAACGGTGGACGTTTTCTCGCCGCGGAGGAAGAAACACGTCGACCACGTGATGCGGTTTTCCGAATGGAGCGGTTAGGTAGAGCGGAGACAATAACCGACCTCTCTCGTTTCGTATACCGGACGTCGCCGGATTATCGGACACCTTCTCGGTCGAACTCTCGTACGTGTGTGTGTGTGTGTGAAGCGACTTAATTCTTCCGTGACGCAATAAGAAAGCCCGTGAAATTCGACAGAAAAGCGCCGATCTTGTATGCGGCGAGCTTTATTGGCTGGCGTCAGTTGTCCCGTGTGGAGTGTTACTTTCTTCCCGACAGAGAACCATCGTTTAGCGTCAGCGATTGAGAAATATCTACGATCTTGTTTCGGACAGAATATTGGCCCAGAGTGATTCGGAATAAGAAATATATCCGATATCGTTTTATTGAAACAACACACCAGAGAGCTATCCGATATTACTTTGGACTATGCGCTTCATATTTATTTAACGACCTCGTTCTGTTTCGTATTTTTTTATTTTTTTATTTCTTTTTTCTATTTACGATGTTTTATTTTTCATACTTTTTTTTTTTTTGCAATCTTCTAAAGAACCCGTCGAATTTCGTTTTGGATAGACAATAATGCGACGATCAACCGATCGTTTTATCGTGTACATTTCAAGCGATGTGCGAGAGTCGATCGTGTGAATGCACGCGAACTGTATATATATCGTACGATACATTACGCACTCCCGTATGCATTTGCATGCGAGTTACTTTTACGTATCGCGTTTTAATATTTATCGAATTTACGGCTGATGACGGCACATTGTTTACGCGCTGCGCCTGCAAAAATAAGCGTATCTATCGTGCAAAATTCTCGGTCTCGCACCTCGCCTGACTTCGTTCTCGTCACCGTACACCTAAACCGCACGTTTTTCATGAAACCGCGCGCTCGCACGCCACTCTTTATTATAATCGAATATCGATCGCTGCTGAGCTCGCGGCGTTTTTTTTTATTAACGTCTGAATAAAATTGTTATCAATATTATCAATGTATGTTTATTTTTAAAGTATATTTATACTCGCTTTCACACAAGCAAAAATATAAAGTGACAAAATTGTTTTGCGCGATTATGGGGGGGAAGATTCAGGGAAGACAATGGCAGTGATGAGTTTTTTTCTGGCCGGATGAACCGGTTCGTATAATCCAGTTTGTCTTTCGATGGGAACTGGGTGAGGGAGGGTGACCGCGGTTACGCAATCCCGTGCACGCTCATCGTGGCGCGAGTATCAGCGCACGGCACGCTCGAACGACACGCGAGCGAGCGGACGTTCGTGCTCGCCAGGTAAAATGCGAACAGGCAGGTAAGCGAGCGAGCGAGCGAGAAAGCGGAGGCGAGTCTCTGTTCTTGACAGGTACGCATTGCCGACTACACCCTCTGCGCTCGCGCGCGTTCGTCGACCTTCCACACCACCTCTTTCTCCTCCTCTTCCATCTCTCTCTCTCTCTCTCTCTCTCTCTCTCTCTCTCTCTCTCTCTCTCTCTCGTTGGATCCCTCGGCCGAGCCACCCCTCGCCGACGGACGTCGAAAGCACGAACTCTGCCACGGAGAGATTTCGGGATCTCGCATCGCTGATCGAATCGTTCGTGCATACTTCGCGAACGGGAGATTAATTCGGCCGCGGCTAATTCGGGAATTGGCCGTGAGCGGATCCGACGCGAGTTGCGCGCTCGCGCGAGCGAGCGAGCGAACATTCGTTTCCGCGTCCCTCGGTGTTTAGGGGATGCTTTACTTTGCATCCGATGGCGAATTCTCGTAAGACGGAATTTTCCTTATCGTATATGTATATTTCATAATTGCTTAAAAAACGTATCTAAACATCTTCAGCCCACCACATCTCTTGTATATATAAGAACACATTTATAAGTACGTAAAAAAGTAATAAGAGTAAGTAATTAATTTCTAATTAATTTTAAATTAATGCGAATGGATATACTTAGCCGCGGGAAAGATTATATAGCAGAAGAGTAATACAGTGGCAATCAATCATGAGTATATCCGTCCACACATAATTTTCGTTATGAGAAAGCCGATACACTCTCTCTCCAAAGTTACTCCGGGCAATTTCGCGGGCGGTGAACAATGGCGGTTTCCTCCACACGTCATCCTCCGTTATCTCAACTTTTTACTTTCGCGCGGCGAAAAACGAACGAGTTATAATTTCTTTCGCCATTATAACTGTTCTTATTAATGCTCGTAATGCGTAATACCGTCACACGTCACAGTCGGGTGTAAAAACAAAAACAAAAAAACAAAGAAAAAACCAGAAAAACTGTCGGGCGGTTCGCCAGAAAAGGTAATTCGCCCGGCGTTATCGCGGCGAAACGCGACGTCAACTCGCGATGTACACACACATACACGGGGGAGGATGCATCGCGCGCGTGCTGCATCACGAGCGGGCGCCGGACGTCGGCGACTCTCGCGGGGAGAGAGGAAACCGTTCTCTGCATAAAACAAAAGGCGCTGCGCAATACGATATCCCGCGAGTTTCATACTTACGTTTCGTGCATATTTCAAGCGCGTCGTGCACTTGGGAGGGTACGAGAAACCATATCGGGATTCACCAACTGACTGCAGTTTATGCGATGTGTACAATGCGCGCGCGATATTTTTATTCTTATATTCGCGCACATATCTATATTGTATATATATGCCTATATATATATGTATATGTACAATATATACCAGCGTGGCGGATGCACCGACCGCGCGCAGTCGTAAAGAGACTCGATTTCCGATGCGGCGAACGTCGTAAGATCTTATCGAATAACAAATCATGTGTGTTTAGATTATGGTAAGACATAATGAATAACGCGAAACGTCGAAGTAAAAGATATTTTTTTTTCTACAAGCTTTCTTTCTTGCGCGCGTGTTTGAGCTGTTCTCTTTTATTTTTAATATTGGTGTTTTATTTAATACATCACGCAAGAGACAGGGAAAGGGTGCGATAAGACTTAATTTCCATTATTTCTGACGAACTCATATAAAAATAAGCGGTAACACACGGAAGAAAAACGATTTGACGGAATAGCGAGAAATTAGTTACTTCATGACCGGCAAGAAAAATGTGCTAATCCTATTGAGATTTGTGTTGTACGTCAGCAAAACGTTTTGTTGGCAAAAAACAAGAATTCAGTAGATTCAACAAATTTTTCTTGCAGGCCGTGTAATAGCAAACCTTTTTATTCAGATCAAGCTGTAATAATTCTGTTTCTTCTGCGCGGTTGAACTGAGTGCGCGATTTCAGAACGCCGGAGAATTACAAGTAAGTGTATAATTCTTCTATATTTCGAGCTTTTTTATTTTTTATTTTATTTTGCATGAATTTCATTTCAATTGCGCGAAAATGTGTTTAACACAACACAACAGGCAAGAGCGCGCGTTTGAAAATATATTATCATACATTTGTTACGTAATTTCTGTAATAATACAATAACAACGGAGGTGGTCAAACAGCGCGTCGACCATTCGCGCGCGCGTTTTTTTTACAACTGTAATATAAAAATTGGAACAAACGCGCGTGAGAAGAACGCGCAAAACCGCGTAACAATAACGCGATAATGCCGCAAGTAGAAATACGTAACGTATATAGGTAATATATAACAAAAACACGGTGATAAAATACGAAGAAAAAAGTCACAATCCGCCGTGAAAAGCGATCGAAAATTGAGAGATCGAAATGCATGTCTTCCGATATTCAGTTGTTCGCGCAGATATTTCTCTGCAATTGAGCGAACAGTACTGTTCGCCGGAGAATGTACCGCAATGTTGGGTTCCTTTATATTTTCGAAGTAACGATGGTAATGGTCCACTCTGTAACGGGCAATACGATTGCCCGCGGCAGTCCCCTTCTATGCGAGTACCTACCATTGATCGCGCGAGTGTGCCTTGCATTCTCGAGTGGCAATTGGACTGTGGAGGATGACGAGCAATGTATAGCTTGTCTCGAGTATAAGAGACGAAAATTGGCATATCGGAGACACACAAGACGTTTGCGAAATAATACCGAAATAGGTAATAAAAGATAAATGTATACATGTGTATACACGTAAAACAGCGAATGTATCGTTCCCCCCCGTAATGGAGATTATCCGGAAATTAAAATTGCACCTCGTACGCGAACTCTTTTGCGTTAGTAACTTTTATCTACGTTTTGTGTATTTTCCCTTTCTCTCTCCACAGAGAGCCGAAAAAAGCACTCGGACATTCGTAAAAAAAAAAAAGAAAAAAAAAGAAACCTATGGTGAGAAAAAGCTGGGTACTACCTGTATGCGACGTTCGCGCGTGTTTTCTACAAATTGCCGCGTTCGCGTTTAAAAGGGGATTAAACGACGATACTTCCAAGCACCGTTCAGACGGCAATAATTCAGGTGAAATCGCGCGACACATGTATCGAGCGTGCGCGTGCGCGCTACGCAAATCTGGAAGGATCGAGAGATTTCTCGCGCGCGAAGAACGAATTTCTCTCGCTAGAGCGGCATTATCGGACGGAACGGGCTCTCGATACATCACAAGCCCCGAGATATTTCACGATCTTTTCGCACTCTCTGCATCCGCGACAAAAGACGAGTGCGCAGCCCGAGGCAATAATTCAGAACGACGTGGCGCGACGGCTCTCCATCCCCGTTTTACATGTGTACAAGTGCCTCACGCTCTCTTTGATCGAGGCCGAAGGTGCACACCGGCTTCGGCTCGTGCGCGAGCTGTGGCACGAGGTGCCATAAGTGGCCCGAAACGACCTGGAAACTCGAAGCAAAAGTCACTCGCGCGCAAATCTCTATACCGCCGTCTTGGCGTCGCGTGCCTCACACCTACGACCTCCTCTCTCCCTCAATACTTATATCTACAACCCTCCCCCGATCCGACATTGCGGGTGGCGATAATGATGCTCGCGTTTAAACAAGCCAACGAAACGAACTTTAGCTCGAGTCGATAATCGCCGCGTGCATGAAGGCTGTCAGAAGCATTGAATCATGCACTTTTCTTTGGAAAATTACAACCGTTTGCAAAAGTACCTACATCTAACAAGTATTAAGGTCGATACCAGACATACGTGCAATTGTATATATATATATTTATTTTCTTCCCTTTAATCCGTGTAAATTAATACACGTGAAGATTCGATCGAATTAAATTTCACAGGATGCTTGGTTTGCATCTCGTACATGTGAAACATATCCATTTTATCGGCTTATGAAATTTAAAATTTCCGTTGCAAAAATAACACCTTGGCCTTGGAGTCGAACTCAATTAAAAATTGTCGTTTGTGCAAAAGCTTCGATTGCCACGGAATATATTTATGTGGCAAATTTTCGTTTTCGTTAGTTTCTAATAAAGTAAAAAAAAAATATGAAACAAGTTTTCATCTGTTTCTAGCATTATTGTGGAGGAAATGTCGCTTCGGGAACGCGAAATCTTTTCTCTTTTAAATTAAATAAAATTATTTTACTTCTAAACACTTCAAAGAACATTTTTCACCTCGTGAATTTTCGCTTGCGATCGGCGGCGGATGAGAAAATGATGATTTTGGTCCCGAAAACGCCTCGCAGCAACTAAGTTAGCGCAAAGAGCGTAATTTCGGAGAGCGCGTAACTATCGCCGAGTATCCGTACTTTCCAATTAATTCTAGCACGCTCGTGTGTTTGCGAGAGAGTCTAATTTAAATGAATAAATTACATACGCGCGCCCCCGTTTAAGCGCGAGTCGTTCTATATTTACAGCCACATCAAATACATACATTATCATTACGCAGGAAGGAATTAGCTGTGAAAATTACGATTTAAATGCCCGAAGTGCAAATTATGATATAATTCGCGCGCGATGAATAATACTATTTGTTCGCGGAATTTGGCGGCGGCGGCGACGCATTTTCTCGCACAAATCCACGCGATATATGCAACAATCGTTGCAACCCTCTGCGTTCGAATGCGCTCGCCGAAAGATCATAATTCCGCAAATAAGCAATTGTCATACGCTAAATGACATGATTAACGACACCGCGTTAATTACACAACGCGCATTTTCCCAAAACGCGTATTGCCGAAATGAAAACATTTTCAATATTTATATTGCTTTAAGCGAAACTTGGGAGAGGTTTTTTTTTTTGCGCGGAGCTTTGCGCTTTCGCGAAATGCGCTTCGAAATTCTCCAATTGAGGTGTTAAACGCAAGAGTTTCGAGCACAAATGCTAGTTCGCGTGGTCACAACGTTATCGCGAATCTCGTGGTCACGTTCTCACGGACGCGTGACTTTGCCAACGCCACAAAAAAAATTTGCACGAGCGTTTTTTTTTCCCTCCCTAAAAACAACCGCGCCAGCGATTACGGTAATTTCTGCCGAGAGGTAGTTTTCTCGTAAGTCCAATCAAGGTCTGCCGCATCGGAGAGAATAAATCGCTCGTTTGATTTGTTCGTATTTGTTTTTTTTTTTTTCGTAATTAAGAATTTTTTGTATTACACATTAATTAGTAAGCACTTGAAGCATCAAAGCAATTAGTAATAATTATTAATCACACATCTCTTGGAAATATTAGGGTTGGTGCAAAACTAATTGCAGTTTTTGTTATTTTAAACTTGGTTAAGAACCGCGATTATTTTTGCAACAATATATTTGTATAATGAAAAAAAAAAAATTCATACAAGATACAATAATCTTCAATGTGTCACTGAACATATATATATTATACATGTAAGAGGATGTATACATAAGTTCTGTGAAAAAAATAAATAATTACTCTTTGTGTAATCGTTGCGCGCAAAGAAGAAACTGTTCTGACGAAGCGCGACGCCTCGCGTAGCGCGAACACACGCGCGGATTAAACGTACTCGCGAACGTCTCGAGAGCGTTGTAGCGAACACGGGGTACTCCGCCTTCTAAGTACGTGGCAACTACATCGCGCGGTGGGTAATAGCGAGCGGTGCAACGTCGTCATCGTCGTCGCAAGGTGCAGCCGCGTGAGGCACACGATGCGACGCGTTGCATGCGCCGCGAGATTGTATAATGACATAATATTCATGGCGGTGCGCTTATGCTCGCGACCGAGTAGGTAATAAGGGTGCAACGGCGGGAACACAAGGTATAGTGCCCGAGGAGGGGAGGGGAGGTAAGGGTGACCTCCGCCCTTGATGGGAACCGAGCCGAGGCGGTGGCTGAATATTACGTCGTCCGGGAGGGGAGGATGTTGGAAGGAGAACGAGAGGTGACGGAGGTTAAGACGCAAGGGGGCAGAGAGAAGGGAGAAAGGAGGAGGAAGAAGAAGAAGAAGAGGACGCGAAGCCGGAGAACGAGCGAGGCGGACACATTTTTAATTAAGACAGTTTCGAGGCGTAATTAATTTTACTACGGCACTACCTAACGACCGGCACCCGTCGTCTCTCATGCCAGCTTCTTCTTTCCGACCGCCACCTCCACTTCTTCTTCACCTCCTTTCCTCGCCGCTCCGTCTTCTGCATAACATGCTTCTACGTTCGAAGTTTCGTGCACTTGACGACGATGTTAGAATTTGCGCGAAGATTGTCTTGTTCACTCTAGTAGTACTATCCTGATAATTTCGGCGATATTATCTGATCGCAGCAATCTATGACGTGAAACATACACTAACGTAATTCTTGGCGTTTAAAGACAAAATGGATTTTTCACAGTAACATAAAGAGTCTTTAAAAAAAAAAAAAAAAAAAACAAAAAAGAAAAACACTAGTTTTGTCGAAAATTCTGGTATCGAGGTGTGTGCGCTTCCAATAACTGACTAACTTTGCTACATCGTATAAGATACTTCGAAAATTCATTCTTTCCCGTGTTATTTTCTTTGAAATTTTCTCGAGGAAGTGTCCTTACCAGATATTGCGCGATCAACGATATAATCTGGAGTTTTCTTCTCACGTCACGTTCTTATGTTACTTCCTTTGCTTGTATCTTTGACATTGATTATTTTCCCGCAATCTAAACGCTAATTCAAAAGAAAATATTTTTCTATCGTTCACAGATATGTACGTCGAGAAAGTTCCTTAACTTTTGTCAGTAAGTAATATGGGACACGTGATTTTAATCCTTTAATGTTGTAAATATTTTATCCACATACCACACTAGATGTGACTTTTATACGCAATTTCGCAATAACTTGTTGTAGCGCATAAAAAGAAACATCTGGCGTTTGGGAAAGTAAAACACAAACTAAATGCAACTAAATATTGTTAATAATTAAATTTTAAATTTTTTAGAATGTAAAACTTGAATAAATTTCTGTTCGTGTAACGGAAAACGTTATCCCACTTTTATTCTTTCGTTAAATGTAAGGCGGATAACCGAAGGAATGGCGAAGCATAAATTATGACGCGTCGTAGGATTCTTCTATCTATTTTCACACAGGCAGCACGCCGCCTCTTCTCCTCGCGCCAAAAATCGGAGGGAAATTTCATCTCGACGCTTATGGTACACTGCGAATTTATGAGACCCATAGATTACGGAACAAATACAAGAAGAGAGAAACTGTTACAGGAGCGCCTTCGACGTTCAAATATATATTCCGGCAAAAAATTGCTTTTCGACCATCGATTTCATCATATTTAACAACTTGATTGTCGCGGATATTGTAATCGTTTCTGAAACGTTACGTATATATTTATTATATGTGAGTATAGAAAATATTTTTCAAAGATGCAGAAATTGCGACTGATCGATAAAATCGCCGGTCCTTTCCGCGGCTTTCTCTCGTGTCTACGAGAGAGCAGATAGGGCAATAATCACTTGTTCGTTGGTTTATTTGGCCATTAAAGAAGACGACCTGTTAACCGAGGTATGCGCAGCGATAGCGGCCGCCGTCCAATAAATGTCGCGTTAGCGCGTCAGCCTAACTTACGCACCCATTCTGTCATCTTGCGCGTGTAACGCGTTATCGTCGATTATCTCTCGTGCGGATCGATGCTCGGGATGGTATTCACGTCACTATGCTAAACGACATGTCGCGATTCTTTTACAGCCCATCAGTCTCGCAGATGAATAAAACATATTCAAAGAAAAGTATCCACATCTCTTAAAATAACGATTAAAACGCACATATTTTTCGAATTATTAAAATAAGAGTCTAACATATTTTTCGATTCGTTCGCGCACGCGCGTACTTATTTTTTTATTTTTTTTTAATCCAAGTTTCTTTTGATAATAGAAAAGGCGCAACATTTCTGTAGTTGATTCATGAGCTACAAAATACTCTTCTGTTTTAACAAACAGGTCAGCATGACACGGAAGGTCGTGCGAGTTAAAGCGTCTAATTCCTACAAAACCGCAGTGGCGAATGTACAAACGATGATACGAACAGCTGGTTTGCAAAGCGGCACGAAGCGGCTTGGCCCGGAAAATACGGACGATGAATCATTCTCCGTCCGCAAATGACAAAAGAGCAAAAAGCTCCGAGGATAGCGGAAGTTAGGACCGGGTTTTGATCAAAAATTGCGGCGGAATCCGCGAGATTCGGACTCGCGACATGTGCTCGCGCGCACGCAACACACTTTTTGCGGCCACGTCGAGGCGTCGTGACGGCGAAAGCCAGTTTATCACCGCGTTTCGTGACCGCTGCATGTCCTGCGGGTTGCTGCCAGAAGCAAAATAGAGCTACCACCGGACGCCCAGAGCAGTAGACCGACCGACCGACCGACCGACAGACCAACCGACCGACCAACCGGCCGGCCAGAACCAGCTACACAGCCGAAGCTTCTGCCGGATAATATTTAGTATTCCCACGGTGTCGACTGTCGTGGCTTATAATATTTCGCGTCATATTAATATTCCAGAGGGACGCCGTGCCGCGCCGCCCGTGCATTCGGCGGGAGAATGGACAACCAGGACGACTCGTACAGCCGCCACATTCGCGCGCAGTGGCGTACGCCTCGACAGCATCCCTATCACGAGGGTGAATCGAAAAGCACGTTGAGTGTTCTTGAATAAGTAAGAAAGGATACCGAGTTTTTGCACGGAGATCGACAAAAACAGACTTCGATTATTGATCTGACTGCTACATTACAACGAAGATATAAAGAATTACAGAAGACCACGTGTGCTTGTGTGAGTCGAAAATAGAGCCGTCGATAAAACGACAGAATATCAAATTCAAGGTTGATCATAAAAGAATATCACTACTCATAAGACGTTACGTAACAGAAACTCACAAATCACCATCTACAAATATGAAAATTTCGGATAAAATTGAGAGCCAATCAATTTATTATAATTTTTGATTATTAATTATATAATCGATTTTAAATTGAACTACGAGCACTAATCGAATCGAGTATTTTTCGCGTATCTACTAACGCGAGCAAAGTCAATTAAATAGAAAATGTTACACACTAACAAAATACTCTCCATGTCAATCCTCGTTCAAATACTATTTTTATAATTTTTGATTACGTACAATTTTTATATGTTCTTATGCATAATGCAAAATAAATTTATTTCAAAAATTGTAATAATAAACAGACTATTTTAAAAAAGACCAGTAATAAACTGTAACAAAAAAAGCAGAAAAAAAAAAAAAAAAAAAAAAAAAAAAAAGGGCCGCGTCTCCACAAAAATAGCTTTAGAGGCAGACGAGTCGGCGAACTATGTCACGAGGCAGCATCACCCGCTACACGGGGTCACCGAAGATCTATGCCGTGCATCGATCGACACAGTGTAGAGAGGGGCGAGCCCGCAAATTACGTACAAAATTCAACGACGGCGCGTCCCTCCGCTCGTTGCGAGGCAGATTGAGAGTAGCGGCACGTGTTCCGTGACTCGTGCAGCAGCTCGCGACACGCTCTCTCGATCTTCCACACTGGAAACGCTCGAAACCCCGCGAACCCTGTTGAACGATTCACGAGCAATCCAGTAAAAAATACATACGGCTGCCCATTCTTTCGAAACTAAAACTCCGTTGAGCAAGGCGGATACGTGCCAATAAAGACTGTCAGAAAAAGCATTGTAACTGAATTCCCGCGTCTGAATTTCCTACTAGAGCCGCGAGATTAAATAAAATACAAAGCAACTCGCTTTGCTTCCGTAAAAACAGCAAAACAACAATACAGTAATTATTTTGAGATGCAGAGTCTGAGATTCACATAAATTAAATTTTTTTATTCCTAGAGATAAAGTAGGTTATTGAAACTCATACGAAAAAAAAAAAAAGAAGTCGGTTTGCGCCAAAAAGTTTTGTTGCACCTTTAGCTCGTACGTTTACGTACTTTTAGATGATAATCCGATATCCGACAAGATATTTACGGCAAACAAGTAGCTTGTGACATAAAATCCTCTTTTTTTTTATCGTCTCGATCTGTGTTTAGATCTTCGAAGGTTCGGTTTGCTCCGTTGAAATTTGATTAACGTCGATTCAATTAAAGGCGAAGGCGTATTTAAGCCGTCATCATAAAGCTAGCGCGCGTGTGTCACATCAATCGCATCGAGGCTACACATCGCCGTGGGGTGCGGTCGCATCCCCGCACGATTACAACCGCTCCCACCCCCGATTACCGTTGTTCTTCCTTCCCTTTGCCGCTCGCCCTCGCTCCAGACACCTTCGAACAACTCCGAACCCGTGTCGAACGTGTCTCGGGAGCACGCGACGATATCGTAACGATGTTAGGGTGGATGGGGAAGGGAAGCTTTGACGAGAGAACGATCGATGAGAAAGAGAATATACGAGAAGGAGAGAGAAAGAGAAAGAGAGAGAGAGAGATGATGGTTAAAGCGGGAGACCGCGAAGCGCGGCGTGCTCGGCAAGAGAACGTCGTTGGATGAAAGAATGACTGCCGCTCAAGAAAGGGAAAGAACGCGATTTATTCGATACGGTCAAATCAAAACTCGTGAGAACCGCATAAAAACAAAATGTAGATAAATACAATAATGCCTATATGCGCGCATCACTTGACAGTTAATATCGCGAAAGACGCAAAGAGACTGGAAAGTTTTTAAAGAGGAAACTTTTTTTTTAATATTATTGCTATTTAAAATTATTTTTTTATCTTATTTTATATTGATATTTATATCCTGATACGCGGACAGATATATCACGCAAGCAAATACATATAATACACACGGCGTATTATTTATTTATTTATATTATATGATCACGGTTATTATTTATTCTATTGGTGAGGCTTAATCCACGTAAATATTTCATGATAATCAATAGACGGTAATTTGGCTTTGTGAACAATATTAGATTATTAAGTGTGACGTGTTATATTAATGCGCGCATAAAATTGCGCACACTTAATAAAAATTAAGAGAACTGTGTGTTCTCGCACGCAGCGAAATTTATTGATACGAAATAATTAATAACAGACACAATAAGAATATGAGATAATAACCTCGTTCGAGTATTAAATTAGTAAATAAAATGAGCAATTTTCATCGCATTGTTCTTTCGCGAGTTGTACGTTTTTACGAAACAAGCACAAATCAAAGAGAGGAAAATATGTATAGAAGGGTGAAATAGACCTTGGGAGAAGGTTAGAGAGCGAGAGGGAGAAAACTGTAGTGGTAGAGCCGCCTTCTCTCAGTAGACGAAGCCATTTACGGGCACGTAAGCGGTTTCCATTGTCTATGAGGTATAATGGAGTAATCTCGCGGTGATGCGCCACCACCGAGGCCGATATTCAAATTGCGCACCTCTTACGTGTGTATATACGCCGACCGTCGTCGTATACCGAAGGTCTTCCGGTCAACAGTGAGAACCAACATCGCCGTCGATACCGTAGACGATGACCAAACTCTCTCTCGCGTACAACACCGGCTGCGATATGAGATACTCACGGCTGCGCGCAACTACTTTCATGAATTTCATAATGTATCTCGTGCATTGTGATACTATATTCGCGACGCTCGACCAGACGACCAATTCAATATACGCGTTGATGAATACTTAATATTTATTAACCCTTACGACTTGGCAAACCAAAATCTCGCGTCGGAAATTCCGTTTTCAGGTTTACTGAGATATAAATTGTTGAGGAAGTGTGTGACATTTTTTTCTTTTTACAATATTAAAAGAATGTAAATTAAACATCTTAAAACAAGAAGCTGTGTGATCTTTCTCTTCTCTTTTTTTCTTAAAAAAAAATAAACTTGATAAGTGAGTCAGAGTTTACCAAGTTTTTAATTCATTAATTTTCAACACGGAGTGTCACGAATTTATACTACGTGCTCTGTTTTTCGCAATGGCGTGATAAATAAATATAAACTTTGCTTTGAATAACATTCCATCTCGTCTCCGGAAGACGATGAAGTCGGAAACGGAGAATCGTTCATCCGCGGTTCCGCGTGGCCAAATTCCTTTTAATTACCCAACCGCGCCTAAACTCCCGCATTAATCGTCGCGCGTATTTCCACGTAAACAATATCATACCTATTTGTCTTCATTAAACTCTTCGAAATACTTCAGCATGATTAAACGCTCCGAAATGCGCGCTTCTTGTTACGGTCCTGGGGCTCGTGGTTTGCCCATAAATGTACGCGTTAACGCACACCGACGCGAGGCGCACACACACACACACACACACACACGTTCGCGCGATGTTCCGCGCGCTCGCGCTCGCACCCTCTCTCGCACCCTCTCCGCGTGAGCGAGCGGGCGAGCAAGCGGACGAGACGAGCGTGTACGCGATGGTTACGGCGATATATCATCGCACGTCCAGAGTCATAACGTGACGCGCAACACGCGGGCGCATCAGTCATTTAGCCGCAAATGGAATCTGCTTCCTTCCTCCCGCCGCATTTCCGCGCCTTGTACACAGTATTTTGCACGACCGCGCGCGGCCATTGTGCCACGGAGAAGCCGCGCGCATGAGCTCGCTCGTTTGCACGAGGATGACGCGACGAAATTCAACCCTACGCCGGTGTCGAAATTTCGAAAATACGGCGACGAGATACGGCGGGGAAATTGCCGACCGACAGCGGGACCAAAAACTTGGAATATACATATATTCGCGATATTCCGATAAATGATCAGTTCGACTTGTGCGATCACCAATATTAATCGTTATTTAGTAGCCAATTGGGGAGAAGAAAGAGGCATTAACTCGGGAACACGGGAACTTGGGGTGACTCACCCAGGCTCTTGCGTTCGACAGCTGTACAAAAGGGATTTGATGAATGGTGATGACGAAAATTGGAATTCTTTCAAAATTTATCAAGTGTAGATCTATATAAATCAGTGGTTTCAATTATATAACATATACTTTTGTTTCTGTACTATCTGCCAGAAGCAAATCATTGAAACTAGTTGCGAAGTCTATAGCGTTAAAGATAAGTTATTCGATTTTTTTTTTTTTTTAGTTATCCGGTAACCGGATAACCTGCGAACTAGATGTTTCGAAAAATTGGCCTTTTTCAAATAAATAGATACGAGCTGTAACACTTTTTAGAAATGAAAAACGTAACAGCTTCAGGAAAACGCACATCGCGAAACCGTACTACTTCAAATCAATTGCTGTTACTGTTAAAGAAATCGGAGAATATGTGCCAACAGTCGTTTCCATCGATCGGCGAGCATACTCGAAATGAATTGCCCGGACACTCGATATCTTCATCAAATTCCAGCTATTTTTGGCCGGAAATCGTTACGAATCGAACCATTATAAATGGTCCGTTTCTCTTTCTCACTTTGTTTTTCCAATAGAATAACACGTCTGAGCGTACATATTTCGCCACGGAAATGACGAATCAACGAAGCAAATATAATTGAAGAGGGATAGATAGAGAGATCGATAATCGAATTATGTAGCTTTAATACGCTGTAACGCAATAAATGTATACGTGTATGCGCGCTAAATATAATAAATTAAGAAAACAATAATTTGTGATAAACCGTAATTAACATCGGATATTTTTTTTTTATATATCAAATTTACTTATTCATAACTATTTATTTTTGTGTCAACTAAAAATTCTCGACTAAAATATCGGAAAGAACACATTTCCATTCTAAATTTGTTAACGTCAAGAAATCCAATTTATTTTCAAATTTATTTTTTGACGCTTTCTTTTCGAATCATATTCTTTTATGCGAGATCTATTCTCCTCTGATTTGTTGAGCTTACAAGATTGGCTGTGGAATGATTCATAACAAGAGATGAAGGTGTGGCATAGAATCGCGACATTCTTATTCGAGATATGTCACACGGACTTGCGCGAGAAGCATACGCGATGCTCAATGCAATCTTACGCGAACATCAGGCTGGATACTTCGGCCCAGCACCTGCGTCTCAACGTAAGAGTAGGCACCTGCGCGATACTCCTCGCCCTTTTTCCCTCCTCGACCGCCCGTCTTTTCTCCACCGCTTAATGGACTTTAACGAGTCCCGGGGTATGAGCGGGACTAGGGTGAGGAACGACAGACGCCCGAGCCCCGCCGCGGTTAAATTAGAAAACTCTCGGGATCCCTTGCGGCAGAAGGGAGAGGGAAGGAGGGAGAGAATATTTAAATTAGGTGAACGCCCTACGTCATGCCGTATCTTTAATGAGTTGGATGAGGGATCGAGATTTTTTTCGGCGATGGTCCCCGCACACATTCCCCGCATTCCACCCCGTACTGCTCCTGCGAGCAGGTGCGAAACCGGTATTTATTCTGGATTGTACAGGGATATAGCACAACAATGCCTGATCGCGCGCCCGTATATTTTAAAAACCCGCGCGTAGATTAAAATACGTATGAACCATCACAAAAGAAATCCCAGTTGAATAAAAGGGTATTAACTTTAGTCGCTTGACAAAAGGAAATAAGATACGGTGGAATTGTTATACGTTTGTTGTCATCCCCTGCGAGAGGGAGATTTTTATTTCTCAAGTAAAATTCGTTTTTCTTTCTGTGTGTGCCACTTTCCCAAAATAACACGCCTAATAGCGCGCAACATGTATAATTATTGTCATTTGCAGCCATCTATATCAACAATCGTATACTTTCATTAGTTCAACTAGATCGGTTATTAAATTAATCCCCTCCCCTCTTCCTCTTTCTCCCACACAGGACATATAATTTCCTATCCCCGAATGTGTATACGCAATAATGCGGACCTCCCAACAGTATCCTGGCTGATTAATACTACGCTAGCTGCCTTCTCTCTCTCCCCGTGAATATTGCTGCAGCGGCGTTACAGTAATTATTATTACAGATCGTTGAATTATTCCCCAATAATTAGACCCGTTACGTCGTTATATCAATATAATTCCGGTTGTCGCGCACGCGATGCATAATGAAGCTCGTTGTGAAATGCGGCTTGGCGCGTATGTACATATCGGTGCCCGATTATATTTCGGGGCGGAAACTCGTTCTTGCGAAAGAGAAGGCAAGGCTCTTTGCGAAGCTCAAACGTAACGAAGAGCGCGCCCTCTTCCTCTTCCCTTGTTCCGTCTCTCAGATGCTTAAGAAGAACGATGAACGCAGCGACGAACTTCCGTTCTTCTCGTAGTATTAATGTGCACCGTCAGTCAAATTAAAAAGTTCGTAATACCTACTAATTATTACTTTGAACCCAAATAAAAGATCAAATTAATAAGTATGATACTGTCAAACAGATCGTAAGATTGTGTCAGCGATGCCATTAGAAATGTTATAAAGAAATGTTTACGAGAGAGAGAGAGAGAGAGAGAGAGAGAAGAGCAACTTTAACTTGTTCACTTTTGCAAATAAAGGTCAAACGTTTATTATTCTTAGAAATAAACGCGCTCTAATTCAAGGTTAAACGAAACGTATATAAAATGTCAAGCGTAGTCGTAAAAGAGGGGAAAATATGAAATTTATACGCACAAGCCACACATGTAATCACCCCGTCTATTTGGGGGAGCTTTCGCAGTCGTCTAAATTTCAATTAAGCGATCTCTTGCGTCTCGCTCGCCCTCGGTGGTGTCGAATATCCGACACCGGTGTCGTTTCATAACAACTGCCTAAGAAGCTCGCCTAAGTGGAACTCCCTCTTAGCACCCTAGAAAGGTACGTCGGAACGATAAAGAGAGAAGAAGCGTCTCACGCGATCAGACTTCATAAGCGGAGCGTCTACGAGCCCTCGAAGATAAGCAAGCTTGTTGTCGGTCCTTTGAATCAACGTCCTGCTGCGAATCGCGGAGCATCTCTCGTCTTCAAGAAGAACCCGGCGAGGTGTGTGTAAATGCACGTGTGTGTGTGTGTGTGTCTATCGTAACAGCCCTGCGCGTCGTTCGTCTACTTTATATTCGCGTCAAATCGTGCATATTTTAATCGCACACAACCGCGGTTACGATCTACTTTCTTTCTAGGAGTTAATCGTCCGGGGTGTGAGCGCGAGGGAAGGGGGAGAAAATACGGACTGGCTGAATCCGTGATCGGCGGCGCCCTATCTCTCTTCGAGATGAGTTTTCGGGAGGATTCCATCTGATGCGCAGTGAATCTCTTCGTACCCGTAGCGAGACAGCTCGGCTGCTGCATACGCTATCGGGTAAAAATGGAGACAGTTTTCCGATATGAAACATTTCCTGTCAGAAGTAAGTGAATTAAGAGAAAATCCTGCCTGTGCGTGAAGGTGAATTTCTTTAATCCTCAAACGCGGATTGGTTTTATAATTGTCGAGTCTTTTTTCTCTTTTCTTTTCTTTTTGTCGTTTGCGCTTGTGTAATTATGTGAAACTTTTCAATGTCGCAGTATAATTATTCTAGTTCTCAGACGTGTAATATTTATATGCTGAGTCTGTCTTGAGAGTACAATTTCGATTCACCGTGTGAACGGAACAAAATTCAATTACACTCATCGTATCGTCAATTTCTCGTAAATGATGTATCTCGAGACACAAAAATACATGTGTCATTTAATTAGAAACATTTTGTGGAGCCAATCGATTTAAGTGAATTTATTTATGAAGCGACGAGAGAGAAAAGAAAGATGATGTTTTATGTCTCCGCATTTTTATTTCTTTTTTACATTTTTTTTTTTTTTTTTTTTTTTTTTTTTTTTTTTTAAGAGTCTAATAGCGGTCCTAGTAACAAAAAAATTGCAATAAAAAAGTATCGGAAAAACTAATGCGACGTATGATATAAAAGGAATATCTCTCGGATTCGACTGCGCGCCGGGTACGAGATCGCAGTTACATAACGTTATACGAAAGTTACGCGACATCACGTGAAAGGGCTTTTCGTTTTTCACATTTTTCATCGCTTTTCCGCGCGGCGCGGCGCGGAACGACGCGACTCTGCGAGCGGCGCCGAGATACGGAATTACAGTGAAAAAGGGAACGCCCGGATGTAACACGTCGAACTGTCATCACGAGGACGTCTCGCGCGAGTGAATCGTTCCAACTAAAACCGGGCGACGTGTCTATTTGCGTCGCCGTTGGCATATATCATCTATCGAATGAGAACGACGGAAGTTATACAAAAGAATCGTTTCAGGCACGCGCCGCTGGAAGACAATTAGAAAAAAAAAAATCGAGTTGTTGTAGTTAGAGACGCTTACGATTTTGAACAAATCGAACACATAAAGATTTATTTTTTATCAAGACAAAACGATCTGTAAATATATTTTACTCTCTTTGTAAGCAATTCTCTGTAATAAGATACTAATTAATAATTGTTGTCAAATTCTTTCGAATTATCGCGGTATTGTAAAAAATCATACAGAAAACAAAAACTGTGTCACACGTGTGGATTTTTAATCAACAACAAAAAATATAGAAGTTTATGTAAAAATAATACAAGAATCGCGATCTTTTTTGCGAAAATTCTTTGCCACGTCACTCACGTACCTCTCGCGCGAGTATAAGAGAACTAAACTTGAGCCCGTCAGGAAAGAGACAAAATTTCAACGAAAAATTTTGGAGATACGAAACGAAGAGAAAGATAAAAACGGCAGAAGAAGGAACGATATGAAAACGGAAGTGCAATGAACGCGCGCGCGCGAACGAACCAACCTTTATCAGCCTCCAGAGGCACGTGGCCGCCGGTACAAGACGAGAACGACACCGGATATAAGCGACGGATAAGAAAGTTTCGCGGCGCTATGAAAAATGCAACGGCCGAGTTATCGTCGACGTGAATTTTTCATCGGTGCGAGTCGAGTTCTGGTCGCGAAAGCTACTCGCGAGATTCCCCGTCTTTCTTTCACTCCGTCTTTCCATGTGGGCTGATCTTCTTCCTCCCGCTTGCCAAACGGATGTAACAAGCATCACGCGTAAGAAATTTCGGTCTGACCGACGCGACGGCGAAACTGTCCGCGAACTGTACGCCAACCATATTCGCGCGGTTTTCGGAAACAGTCGCATGCATGATACAAATGACAGTTTATGAACTAGAGAAACAAACTTTTCATTTTTAATATCCGCTAATCCTGTCAGAGATAATTTTCTCTTTTAAGTAAATTCACAAGTTAGACAAAATTAATCCTAAAATTGTAAAATTTCTTTCTTTCAAAAAACTGATGATGTATGTGTGCGTAAAAAAATTTACATGTGTATAAAAATAAATTAGATTTGTAATATAAAATATAATATTGGGGACGGTGGTATCACGTTTTAAATATCAGAATTTATGAATACGAATTTGAAATCTGTAAAATAATCCTAAAATCTTTTATATCAATTAATTAATTAATACTGACAAGAGATATTGAAATTTATTATACTTAAGAACATATGTAAATATGTTTGAAAAACTTTTCATTGATCACGCGCGATTGCATTTAATTGATCATTATATATAAAAAAAAAAAACCTCGTTTTTACATCACATGAGATTTTTTAAACTCTGTCATCGCGCTTTAAAAAAGTTTTCTAAAATTTTGAAATCCTAACTACATATGTGTGCGTGTGTGTGTCGAACGCGCGATAATATATTATAACAGTTCAGACAATAATAGTTACTCCACTTGAATGAGCGTGTGTCAAAAGATCGCTGCACTTGTGATCATTTTTACATTCTGACCGCGCACCCGTTTTCCTCAGCTGGGATGTTTCTCTGCAACACGACGAACCTAGTTTCCAAAGTGTTGCTGCACCGAGAGAGAGAGAGAAAGAGAGAGAGAGAGAGCGCGAAGCGAAATTCTTCGTGCAACTATGCAGACGGTGGCGGTTTGTCGCGGAGAAATAAGACGGCGTCTAATAAAGTTCCGGCGATACGGCCGAGTGTTTTCCCCGGAAAATATCCACGGTTTGACTTTCCCTCGTCAGTTCTGAGTATCTATCGAGAAATAATCGTGCGCTTATAGGAGTCTCTCGCGCGTTCTTTCTTCGTTGTTACGATTACAATTTTATCTAGAATAGATTTATTACATTTGTTTGTAGCAAAAATATCTTTATCTGCTAAAAACTTAATATCTCTTTTTCCTTTCATTTATTCGACTCTTCCAAAGTCTGGTATGATTGTAATCTCTAAACTACGTCGCGTACACGTATGTTTTCGAAGCTGAAAAACAACCGATTGCGGATGACGCGATACATTCGTACAGCATCCAAATCGGAATCTCGCGAATGTACACGCCTCTCGCCTAATCTTTTTCGAACATTCTTCCGGAAGTCTGCGGATCTAATCGCGTTCAGATATATGCTATTTTCGGAAGGGTAGTCACGATCCGCAGCAAGATTTGTCCCGGGAGTAGGAGATTGGAAGCGAGAGAGAGAGAGAGAGAGAGAGAGATGAGTCACGGAAACGGAGAGACGAGTTTCGAGAGGCAGATAGGAGGAATTCCATGGGGCGTGGACGGGATAAGTTATCCTCGCGTTTCCGCGTGCTCGTGCACGCGCGCGCGCCGACATTATTTCGTATCTTGCAGGACACTTCGGGCAATGAGGACGTCCTGCCTGGTACGCCGCCGGAATCCATAACGAGGTCTTATCAGTCTTAGTCCGACTTCCCTTCTTTTTCTCGCGTCTCGCGTCCGGTTCGTTTCTCCCTTCATGCGCGCGCGCGCGCGCTTTTCTCCTACTGTGAAGAATTCTCTAATGTTATCCTCTTTTGTCCCTCCGCACGAAATGGAGTTTTGCTACTGTCGCTCTCGCATTCCTGTCTGGCGGTCATACCCGCGAGTGTTTACCTCACGAAGCGCACGCGTTGCGCTGAATTAAAATCGCAAATATGAAACGCTATTTCTTTAATGTGTCCGCGCATACGAAAGTATGTTCTTATTCGTATATAGATGCGTTCATTTTATTCAACGGTGCAAAAATGAGAAGAGACTAGATTTAAAAAGCAACGAATTATTCGCGCAGATGTAATAAATTCTTCCATATTTGTCGTAAAATTTACTCTGCGAATGAAAATAGTCTCTCTCTCGGAAAGAAAGAAAGAGGAAACACAAAAATAAAACCGAGAACGAGTTTTGGCTTTGTTCCCGCTCGCAAGATCGCGACCGAAAGCAAGATGGTGGAATTGACGCTGAAGCAGCAGAAAGCGCGCGCTTCCATCCCCAAAAGAACCGAGGACGGGCAAAAAGCCGGAAGGTCGCTTGGCGCCAATTAATCGAAACATTCGATTTGCCGTCGTTTCCGCCAAACTGGCAGCAGCGACGAAACTACAATACAACACGGCCGCTTTATAGCGCTCCGAGCGCTAATAACGAACCCGGGCGAGCGATTACACGGCGTGATTTCGCGCAGATTGGACGCGAGTGATTAATTCTCGCGGCCAATCCCGCTGTGTCGTCCCGTCGCTCTCTGTGGATTCGTCGTCGGCGAAATCCAACCCCTCCGGGAGAGGATACTTTAATCCCGCAACCCAACGGAAAAGCGGCACGGTGCGGTTATTAATTCGTATGTCGGTTTTCCCGCTCGATGGGGGCGAAAAGGCAGCGTGGGGGTGACAGCGGGTGTCGAGAAACGTCGCGCGCGCGGCTCGGGAGGGAAATGCAAGGCTCGTAAAAACTCAACCCCATTGTTATCGTCATCATCGTGCGGTTTGTTTCGTGGTGGGCGCCACTCTGGTGGAGAGAAAGACTGAGGAAACGAGGCAGAGAATTTTGCATACGGCCGCATCATTTTTATCAAACTCGATATTGCGATTTCCCACGCAATGCCTGTGATCTTGATTAAATCCTTATATCTCTAGAATGCCAGGTCGGCAGTCATTTTTTTTCTCTTTTAATTCGTGAGTATTCTAGTCGTGTTGCTCTTATCGTTTTACAATAGATTTAACAAAAATAAATTGTTCAAATCTTATACTGTTTGTAGCGAATATTGTTCAGTATTAATATGATATTTCACATATTTTATAATTTATTTATTTTCTATATATATATATGATAATTTATATACACACATACTCGACATTTTACCTCGTTTTAACTGTTAAAAAAAGATTGATTGGCGCCCACTTCTCCAGTTCTTACAAGTCTTTTTTGAACATCTTGAACTGTTCTTCTTTCCAGAGGATGTTAAACCGTTAATAGTACTCGAATTACAAGCGATGAACTTTCGGAGAAGTGCAAGTAGAAAATCTTATTCTTCCATTAGTTGCAAATGCACTTTACCTTAATTAAGAGTCTTACTTTGAGAGTCAGTTGCTAGGGGACTTAATATCGCAAATTAAAAAGTTGCGAAAGGAGCTAATATCCCTAATCAAATTTTCATCGGGAGGAGAAATCAACGGCGAGCCGCCGGTGGAAATCTGTAGGTGAAAAAAAAAAAACGACGACGACGACGACGACTATATTTGCGCACCCCGCATTCCGTGCCAGTAATTCTTTCATCCCCGATGTCACCGGTCACGTCGCCAGAAGCGTCCCGGCATTCGTTCGTAGACAAAATATATACGTTCGCGATTATACGCACTAACAACGGAACGGGGCGACAACAGGGGTGAGTAGAGCGAGCAGAGGCTATTCTTCTGCATTGATTAATGCGCCCCGTGGAGCTCGAAACAGTTTCGCTACCCTTTCCCTCTTCTTTCTCTCTCACACACACATACACATACATACTGATTCTCGCTTGACAGACCGACTCGCTTCGCGACGACAGACTCATCTCCGATTTTATGCCTCGTTTGAGGGCACGTCCCAACACAGCCCTTCCCCGAAGACACCCTCGACGGTGCCTGCGACAATCCCAACCCTCTGACGACGACGACGACGGCGACGAGAACGGAGCGGCACGAAAATCACAGACCACGGGATTCGTGGTGCGGAGAGAACGGCCTATTTGATATTTAAATAAGCGTGTGTACGCGGGCGTGTGCGTAGTCATTGCACGGAGAACGAACCGACGGGTCTATAAGTTGAACCGATGTCTTTTTTTAGAGAAAGCAGCGAAGGGTTTATACAGGATGGTGTGGTGTACGCTACGAAGGTTACGATCGATCGGGACTGCTCAAGGCTGCTGGTGAGATTTTCTGTTTTATGGCAACGCCGGGAGAACCCCTTTCCGAAGGTATTTCGGGCGAAGGTATATTGGAATAAGGCGAGAACATCTTTACGCGCTGGTACCGCCCGCAAGTTCTCGAGCGTAGCTGCCTTGGCAGAAAAATCGCCCTCCACCGAATAGAACTAGCGTTAGCTCGAGATATCGACATTAATTCTCAATAACATATCTCGATATTATTTTTATGAAAATATGTATTGCGGGGAAAAATCAGAGAAGAGAACAAAACTAATTACTTTTCCGCTTGTATTATTCTTGTTTGTTTGCTTGCTAATTTTCTAAACTATATGTGTGTGCGCAAACAAGTTGAAAGGAATAAATTTGGCACACGAAAACTTTTTGGAAGCACTCGGCAGACGTTTCTCGTTTAGGACAATGTTCTCATCTCGTTATCGTCGCCCTCGTTAATCTCACAACAACACTGCTCCAAACGATATTCATCGCACGCGGCGTGTCTTAATCCACAGGTATCTCGGACAACGCGAGCCCTTGAAACAAAGTTGTCGGGTTTTCCCGGGCAAGAACTCCGGAGACACAATAACATGTTTCTGTATTAAGAGCGCGCGCGGAAGCAGGAGGGCATCATCTTCGCTCGGCGAGTTTTATACACTCCTCGACGTATCACTCTCTGAACAAGTTACGAGACGGCGGAGGGAGAGAAAAGAAAGCAAGAATGGAAACGTGCTCATATCTGCACGCCAAATTCCTGTTTCCGGCGGACACATTTATCTCGCCGCGATTCGAGGGTTCCGCAAAGGCATCGCGAGCCAAGAATCCGCCTATTTCTTTCGTAACTTCCTTCATAAATACGTAATGAATTTTGCCAACAATAACGAGCGGAATGTACACTTATATTCGCACTTCTCCTGCTCCTTTTCCTCCTTCCCCGTTTCAAGAGGAGAGAAAATTCAGAGCGGTAATGTCTGTCGCATCGTGCCGCGCTCAACGCGCCAACCCTATATAGGCGGAGGGAGGAAAATTATAGGTCTGTTATTGTGTACTTTCTACCCCTGGCTTTTCACGCTCCGATCATTTATTTACGCAGAGCGACACTCGATTCCACGAACCGATCGAATTGTTCCCGAAGAAGCGACTTTTCCTATTATCTCAGCATGATAGTGCGACGGTATAGCTTCGAACATACACGAGAGTGGTCAATTCACGTATGTAGCAATAAAGATAATGTCTTCAAGGCGTGACATAAAAAAAAATATACTTCGACCGTTAAATTAAGTTTTGTCAACAAAATATTTGGAGATTAAAGTGTGATGAGTGTAACTCGCGCTGATGACATGCGGCGTTTAACTCGAAACAGATGTTTCAAATAATACTTATTTCATGTGCCCTCATAGGCCCAATTTTTTAACTAAATTTATTCTTTTTGATTTGAGAAATTAATACAAGCCGCAATTACAGCAATCACAGTCTGTCTTTTATCAAACCCTGCCTCTCGGAACTTGGAGCGTTTTCACTTTCGTTCGAACACGTAGACTAAATTTTACGATGTTAAAAATAAAATAAAAAATTAAAATTTAAAAGTGCAAACACTGCACATTCTGCGAAATTATTGCGGTAGAAATAGTCAAAATAGTAGTAAATTCAACTCTCTCTCTCTCTCTCTCTCTCTCTCATTTGTGTCGCTTAATGCACTACAAACATTGAACAAAGCGGGCTCTGCACTGTCTGTTAAAGAGTTAATACGGTCGACGGATCATCTTTGAGAATATAAAGAGACCCTCTCCGAAATATTAGAGGCAGTCCGTCGGTCGTCGTCTGGCATGTCGGGGGCATAAATTATACCAGAATGGAGAATGCGCCCGCACGAGTTTTCTCTTTCTCTCTCTTTGACGACTGCTCGCTTTGTCCACTTTTTGTCGGCGTATTTCTAACATTAGATCCTCTTAAAAACGATTAATTTTTGGACAATGAGAAAAAACGGTTTCAAAGCTTGCGAGATTTCCGCGGTGCTTCCGTCGGTACTTCCTTTTGATTACTTCAAACAGTTTGCGAAAAATTATAATCAAAGATAATTTAAAGCAGTAAACTTAACTTCGGTTAATAAAAAAAAAACAAAAACAATTTTAAATAAGAGCTAAACATTTAATCCAACATGATCACAATAAAGTAAGCAATTTCAATGATAAAATCGAAAAGAAATTTAAGCAGTTTTAATCAGTTTAATTAGTTTAGGATACGTTAACGTTTTTTATATAAATCAGCGAGACAAGTCTCGTTCTTTACGTGTATATCTTTCGAAACAAAAACACGGGTTAAAGGTAAAGATTACTCGAACGTTGAGGGTTTAATTAGCGCGATCGACTGTTAAGCAGCACCCGCGATCGTGGGTGGTATCGAACACGCAATGTTCACGCGAATGCCTCGTGATTAGCGAGTCTAACGAGAGCTGGTGTGCGAGAACGTCGCAACTGAAACCGTGGAGTTAAATTAGCGGTGTCGGCAATTTGGTCGGCGGCCAAGCGCCTAATTTACAAGCATAATAATTCAAACGCGTAATCTCTCCGAAAGTCGACGACGGAGAACGCGGGAGAATTCGCGTGAGATGGGGAGGGAGGTTGCACATTCTGGGAATGAAAGCTCGCGTTGCGCCCAGAATTCATCGCGGAGAAAACGTTGCGCATCGCTGCGCGATGTAACGACGAGAGAAATGTCACACAGCGATGAAAGAGGTAATTTTCCTTACTTGTACGACGAGGAAACGGATGAAAATTCTACGTGGTCTCGGAGACGCGATCTGGTCGTAGCCACCTGCCGCTTCCTTTCCCTCGTTCGTCACCAAGAACACCAAGAGAGACAAACGCGGGGAGAACTGACAAGCGTCACGTGTCACTGAACCGCCACTTACAAAAAGTCCACACCGGCCGGTCGTCCCGGCGATCCGATAGATCCTTGTCACGCGCGATTACTGTCCTGACTGAGGGTGAGCAACCCTCCGATCGCTTTCAGAACAGGTTCCAGAACGAATGTGTACGACCACTATCGCTCCTGTCCCCTTTCGGGAGGGGGAGGCTTCGAGCTACGTCGCGCATCCCGAGACGCCGCGAGAAGATATACCCGTGGTCGATCCGCGTGGACGCGCGCGTCTTTCCGCGTTCCTCGCGGAGGAAACACGCGTGGTTCCGTGTTCTCCGTGTCGAAGAGTTTTACAGTCAGGAAGAAAGCAAAAACCGAAAGACGGTCTACGCGTTCGCGAGAGAGGGAGAGAGAGAGGAAAGACCAACGCGGCAGCGGCGACGACGACGACGACGACAACGACGACGACGACGATGACGACGACGACGACGACGGTCGCGTGGTATCGATTCGTGGCCGTGGAAAGCCGGCGGCGAGACGGCCTAGAGAGACACGAGAGCTTTTTCTTCGCTTTCTCTCCCTCCCTCCCCCGTGTATCTTCCTCTCCCTTCTCTCGGCAGACGATACGTTTAAATATCCGTCTGTGTTACGTGCGGAACGCGTGCGCTCCGTTTCGTTTCGGGGCGGTCCTCGTGTACCGGCGCGTGCACGAGGCACGCAGTATCGGAGCGGCGGCTTTTGCTTTTCGTCTGGTCGCGCGTAATTACGCGTGTACGTGTATGTGAGTGTGTATGTGTGTATATGTGAGTACAGGCACAACTGATCTCAGGAATACGAATTCCTACGGGCGCGTACGAAATACGGAACGAAATACGTCACACAGCGTGCGTACAGCTGTACGTAATACGGAAGACGAACGCGTCTCCCTCGAACGTCCGGGTCGGACTGAGCGCGGAGGGGCGCTCGACAGACCCGCGTAGTCGTTCGAGGTACCGTCTCCCCCCACCCGGAGGAGCCACGCTTCGGCTTTCCCAACCCTTGTCGTGCGACCTCCCCTCCCCGATGGCTCCGTTCGTTCTTCCACCCTACCGCGTCCAGTGCCGTATTCCGGGATGAAACTTCGGGTGCTGTCAATTAAGAAAACAGGTGTCGTAAACATTTGAGCGCTTCAAATTGTCTGAAAAATATATCCCAAATTTCCCAAGTGTGTGTTTGATAAAATTTAAATATAAAAAGAAGAAAATCTATTCTCATCAATATTTTTCAGTTTTTTTTTTTTAATTACTCATCTTTGATTAATTAGCTCATGTATAACAAGAAAGAATTGGTAACATAAGAAACTAGTTTGTAGCCTATTGGAAAATTGTCTTTTTGACAAATCTTTCAACGGAGAATTCATATATTTCAAAACTTTGATATTATTTATTGATATTAGATTTTTCTAAACTTTAATATATTTTGATATTATATATATTTATTGTTAAAATGAGATATATTTAAGATATGGTTTCATACAGTTCGTTGAAATAACGTCTATTGAATAACAATAACAATGATAAGGTCGGTTTCGAGCAAAATACAGAGTCGACCGTGAACAATCTTTTGATCTTTTAACCATCTTGGACCTTTAACCTAGCGGCATTTGTAACGTATAACTATATTCAATTCTGAAAAGCGCACGTTTTAATAAGAATTTTCTGTGTTTCGCATTTATATCTTTTTAATTTTATTGTAATTTTATTGTTTTACGTTTTGTAATTTTTTCGCGACTGAGAAAGTCTCAAGTACGAAATGTGTTTTGCATTTTTATTGTATTCAATTTTAACAAACTATATTTTTGATTATTCTTTATTATCGATCATCTATTTTGCTCGAAACCGATCATTGTTATTCACAAAGCGAGCGGTTTTGAATTTACTGTAACGTCTATTGATTTGTTTTATTTAGCTTCTACTGTTATCTATTTATCATTGATCTGTTTACTTAGCTACTATTCCGAAATATATGACAAATAAATTATTATTTGTTTCTACGAATAGAAGATTTTATTGTGCATCATGTTATTTGCGAAAATAAGTAAATATAATAACATTAATCGGTAATATCTAATGCGCAGTAAAAGCCACTGCTCAAACATAAGTGCGCTTGTCACACACATTTACATGTGTTGCATTACCATTTTATTTGCTAGGTTAAATTATTACCCCGTCGTAAAAGTTTATCCGAACAGAAGATGAAAATTTTTATAAACCTCTTTTAATATTTTTATATCCAAGTTTTTATTTTTCCTTGCGGTAGGCGTAAAAATTGTTTTTAAAAATGTTTTCCAAATTATACCCACGTGCGTTATAAAAAATTTAAAATAGAAAGAACGTAAATTTCATCAAAATTTTTCAGTGAATGCGCACCTATTCTCATGTGACGCGTATATGTGCGCATTTTGATCTTACTTTATTAAAATTAAGAAAAAATATTACTGTTTGAATTTTTTTCAAATATAATATAATACTATTTTAGTTTACAGAACTTCGAGAGTCAAATGAATATTCTTGAAAGCAAAACAAGAGTACATATTGCGTTACACGTGTTGTATAAACAGCTGAAAATTGTCTATCGACACATTTGTTGATGCGCACGAATGTTGTAAACGTCACTGACACATGTGCGTTATGTTTGCTTCCGATGTTTCTCTTACGGGAAAAGAGACCATGAGCGTCCGATATAAAAAAGATATCGATGAGACGAACTAGCCAAGCATCTCCCGTCTCCGCTCTATACACGAAAACGTTAGCCTCCCATCCGCGAAACTATATAGTCCATTCTCGACATACATACCTGATCGCACTCCGCTTTTTCGGGCCAGGTATGCTTTGCCGCGATTTCATAAAGGTTCTCGAAGAGCATGTCTCGAATGCTGTCGACCGCATCTCTCGAACGGCAACAAGAGATACTAAAAATCATCCGTCTGTTGCTAACGTCTATCCTTGGTATTTTGTAGGAAAATTCACGGAACTTTGAGTCAAATTGCGCTGTCCAACGGAAGACGCCGAGAAATGTGTGTAAAGAATATTTTACAAGTCTCATTTTACGGGCAACTCGAACGATACAAACGCACGTTAAAGTAATAATTTCTAGAGTCATATGTGTATTACATCAGCCATATGTGTCTATATTAGTTATAATCGAATATTTTTCTTTCTTCGTTTGTTCTTTTCCCTTTTTTTTCACATTTCGACTTGCGCGCGCGCGCGCGCGTCATTTTACATCGCTAATGTACGGCAGAATTAAATCGAATCTCTGTTGACTATCTGCCGAGAACAGAAGAGTCGAGATCCGTAAACAGCTGAAACTTCACCGACAGGCCGGGGCGTTTCGTTTCAGAGCAAAGTGCTAATTTAGTTTATGGTCCAGCGACATTTGTCTCAGAAGCAGAAACGGCTATTCGCCCGGCGTGGAAACGGCGCGCGCGGAGCTCTTTCCGCGTCATTCGCCAAGATTGAAAACACGGAATTACTTGTTGGCGGATGGCAAGGAAGAGAGAGAGAGAGAGAGGGAGAGAGAGAGCATGCTTCTCTCCTCGGATGCTTGGATGGGCGGTGGGCGCTAAAAAATGGTAATCCGATCGTTTCTACAGCGCACCGTCGACGCTTTACCGCGGATACGCGGAAACCCACCCTAAACCCTAAACCGGGAGAGACCCCTCCTTTTCTCTACCAGTCGACCCTGTCCTCCATATTCTTCCACAGATCCTTTTATCAGTTTTCCCAAAGAATACGATGAAAAGGGACGAGAACCCTCCGCCGAATAGTAAAATATTTCACGTTAGAGAAACCTCCTTCTTCCCCTCTTTCTTGAAAAACCCGAGCGCATATCTTATATCGCGGAAGCACTCTCAACAAGGAATTTAATTCAATCACTCACATCCAAATGTCGATACGGAAGCCTCGGACACGCATTATTTTGGCAGTATTTTTTCACTTCCCGTGTCGTTTATCCTGAAGAGACTGCTCTTGTCTCATGGGCTATCTTCCCGTTAAAAGATTTCTTCTTTATTTAAATCACACATAATTTATAGACATGCACATATACATAATATCATAAGACAAAAGAGATAAAATAATATTTCGTAAATTCGAGAGAAATGTTTGTCTTAATCGGCCGGAAAATAGAAACTGAGAAAAGCAACAATAAAAAAAAAAAAAAAAAAACTCAAATCAATATTTCGTATGTGCATCTTTAAAGATTTCGTTCCGAGACGCGAAGAAAACCCCATGGATTTTTTCTCAAGCTTCTCATTCATCCGTTTAAGAGCGCTCGCGCGTGGTCGGCTTCTTTTCTTGTTCTCTAACAACGATCTTTGGCGGAACGAAGATTGTTGCTGACGCGCGTGGAGGGTTTTCGGGCGCCGTTTGCTCCGTTCTCACCGCAACGCGAGTTACGGATAATAACAGCGGCCTATCCGGTAGCCACACCGGAGTCAAACCGCAACCCATCGGCATACGCCGCACGTACCGTAGATATAATACATGTGTGTGTATGTGTGTGTGTCTGTATGTAAGTGAACGCTAGCGCATGCGGATTTCCGTACAGAGTGAACGAGCGAGAGAGAGTTAGCGAAGGTGCGCGCGTGCACCTGCGCACACCGTGGTGTACTTCACGTACGTACTCGAAGGGGTGAAAACTGCACACGCGATGTTACCTATACGGAGGGGTACAGTTCTCTCTACTCCACTCGACGGGCGCACACGGACCGGTTAATGCGCGTCCGAAAACTAGCGTGTAAATCCAAAGCCGCGTAAATCAAAAGCGCGCCAAACAAGAACCGCTCGTATTGCGAGCGGCAAAATCGGTTCTCGCTTTGTGCGAATTTGATTTACAAGCTAGTTCGCGGGAATGCATTAACCGCGGCGTATCGAGAACTGTCTGCAGGTGCTTGATACACGGCGATGGCGGACGCGGTCCTGAGAATGTAAAGGTCGGTGTACAACGCGCGCGCGCGATCGACAGGATGCGGGATTGCATTAGAAAACATCGTTTTAGAGAACAAGAATAAACAACCGAACCATCTCGACGAAGAATCTACGCGAAACGCGTAAAACGCGTCCGTTGTGCGCGGTTTTATTTACGAAACGTGTAAACTCTATGAAATATTTGTACGTGGTACGATATTTATGTATACAACAGTTTTTTTTTTAGAGAATTATTTAATGACTAAAATATATTTCATATTCTCAGAATGTAATTAATAAAAAAATAAAATAAAATTGCTACCGTTTTGCAATCTTTATTTATTTTCATCAGTTTGAATTCTTAATTACGCGAATTAAACGAAAAGAATACTGAAGAAAAAACATCACTCCGTTATTTAGCTAATTTTATTTATGTCTTGTCAGTTCAGTGACCTAAAAAAGCGTCGACGGCGAAACAGTTATTTGCTGAATAACTTTATTCAATGTTTAAACGAAAGATGTAGGAATTAAGTATAAACAATGCAGCGCACGAAGCGGAGATAAAAGTTGCCAGGTTTTACAAGAGTAATTTGCAAGTGTGTTTACATTAATATTAAAATGAATGAGTTTATTTTTACTAATAAGTATTTTCGCGCGAACATCGCAGAACTTGCTCATTAAAAGCGTAAAATATATTATTTTTCTTTTACAAATATTGTATATAAAATTCAGAAAGAAACACAAAAGAAGGATCGAAAACAAAACTGCAATACTGGGAGAGAAGCCAAAGTTAATTTAATATATCTCGTTTCTCTCGCACTTGTCTAAAAAAAAAATCAAGATTATCTTCCACGCGTCTTATCTTTGAGACGTTCGCCTTGTTGTCGTTTTAACTAAAATTTCGCAAAATAATTAGTTTTTTTTTTCTGATAAACGCAATTGCTCTCGGCAACCTAAATTTGCGAATGAGGAAAGTTGTGAGCCACGCGCGCAACTCGTCAAGCATATGTATATACACGTAACTTGCGTTCCGCGGATACGCTGCGAGCGAAACTGCGTTATCTTGCGACATTGCCGTGCCAATCTGCGGCTCTTGCGTGTCTGTAAACGTGCCTTAACACACGCCACATAGCGTGAATATGTAAAGGTATGTCTGAACGACGCGGCCTTTTAGCTGTTTGTTGCATATGTGTCGCGTTGCATGCAATATAGTTTTAGTCACCGCCCGCATACTGATTTTGTTCGCCATCGATACAAATCGCAGCTGTGTATCTTAACGCATTGTACATACATGTGCGATTCGCGAATTGTACATATTCGCGCCGCGGCAGGGTAGAATTTTCCGCCGGTGTAAACCTAGCGCTCAACTTTAAGATATTTGAAAACAGAAACCGGCATTCTCAAGAGCATCGTTTGTATCCGTTTGTACCTCTTTTCAAATCATTTGTACCTGGAAGGAACACGGTACATTTTCCGATATCGCGTAGTTCTTACAAGTAACTATTTAGTATTTTGTTTGTGCATCACACGTTAAATCGTACACGTGTGGGCGAGGGAGGAGCTCCGCCCCTACCCTTGCACCCCCTCCCCGAAAAACAACACTAGTTTGTTGAAAAAATTTTTACGCTGCTACAAACTTACTTTATGAAAACTGTATTTTTATTGTTTCTAATGAAGGGGAGCGATTTTCGTGTCGGTAGCATTGAGAAATCTGATCTCCTCGATATTATGTCAATTTAACGTCCCGCAGCAAAGAGTATGTTGACAATACGTGTGTGTGCACAATGCGCCTATCTGCAGCACACGCGTATATGCCATTTGCAAAACACACACGCGTACACACATATCCCCGCACGAACCTCTCAATGCAACATCATCTCTCGATGTCCCGATACAGGCGTAAGACGAAATGGACAACATTCTCTACGCGGGTGCATTGTGTATGTATCAATCTGTCTCTACATATCTAGCTACAGAACAGGGAAGAGAGAGGATAACGCTTCGCCGCAGAATTATTGGTAAATATATCTTTCCCTTTGTCGCTTTTCCCATTTTGTAATTTGAGCTGTATTATCATTTTCTCGTCTAAATCTGTACAGTCAAATTGATTTCTCATTTTGGATGCTGTGTAAATGATATATATCATTTACGCAGTATATATGTGTGTGCGCGCGGTGCCACAATGTTTTTATTTCTATTATATATTTTCTATTATATATTTTCTATTATTCCATGATGCAATTTCAAAGACGTATCGCGATTGGCTTCTATATATTTCGCATCCGTTATATTTTCCGTTAACATCGTACTTGTTACCTATGTGTTACGCTATCCATATCTGGCGGTAAATGTTATCTCTAGCAATTACGCGTTCGAACAATATTCAATTAAACTTGAATATTCGTCGATTTAACCCAGTTTTCCTAACTGTAAGCTAAACAAAGAAACGTGAAAAAATCATTATCGACGCATTATCACATTGCGTATCTTCGACACGTGAATGCGTGTAGTCACATATTATTACACGTGTTGCATAAAACACATCGGTCAATCGCGTGTCAATAATTTGATTATCGCGAATGAAATTCTGTAACCAATTAGTGGAATATCACAAAGTGCTTTTTCGGGAAACGGTATATGATGAAAAAGAATTTATTCACCGTATGTTTAAAATTGCATATTTTTTAACAATTTCCGCATATCTATAGAAACGAAATTTTTTGCGCATTCTCTATCGGAAAACAATCTACACATATAATTATGTATGTAACAATTTTGAAGAATTTGTAAAATTAACAAAAATGTAAAGTAAAAGTGCCTTGATGTATCTACACGAAATATGTGAAAGACCCAAGTTTGACTTCTGGTCAAAGTGTTTTTTTCATCATAAATTTTTCAAGTTTCATAGAAAAATAATTTATATATATTATATGTAAGATGCAAACCAAGTGCATCTAATTCGAATTTCATGTGTATTAATTTACACGTTTAAAATATATGTGCACGTACAGTCAGCATATAAACTCGTATTGACCTTAGATCTGAGTTCAATAAAAATCTATCTTTTTCTCACTTTTATCTCCTTTCGGATCTACCGAAATTACTTCCAACATTTCGGTCGGCGGAAACGTTTTCTCGTTGTCACATTGTGTGCGTGACATAATCGTAGCTTGTTGTTTAACCACTGCGGTCGAAGATACGGGCAAGTGCATCAGTGTAGTGTAGAGACCGGAGCGCTTCACTCAGCTTTTCGCGCGCGCGCATAGGAGAAAGAGAGAAGCGATTATAAACTTTTGGAGTGAAGCGAGAGGAAGGGAACCACAGAAGCAGAGCAAGAGCGAGGAGGAGAAGCAGCAGAGCACTCTGCTGTTCCGCGACTTGGGTAAACGTGCGCGTATGTATACTCACGCATAACGAGGTCGTTCGGAAGGTAGCATATCCCATTAATGCCATTGTAAAGGAAGGGGGAGGATAACACGAGGTGGGAGCTCGTAGAGAGGAGCATTCACATCGTCATCGCGCGATCTTCGGGGAGCAGGCAACTCGGGGGTAAACTTCTTAAGGAGAAGAGATGGCTCGTAGGAAGCGCGGAAGAGGCAGGCGAAGCAATACTTTCATAAAGAACGACTGCAGATACATCACGGGAGAATATTTCTCAGATATTGGAAACTTCTATTTAGCAGGGAGATGGAAATGATGCGTTTCCAACGGCAGCGAGGCGGAGCCTTGTCTGCTCAAGATGAAGATCACTCTGTTACTGGCATTAATGGATATGTAGATATTCATGGAATATTTTATATGCTTTTTATTTTGTTGGGAGTGGAAACAAAATTATATTATATCTGACATCACACACACTTCGGAAATCGATACGATGGCAAAAACTTTTGTATATCTTTGCTTCAGTAAATAACAATCGCGGGATATTTTAACTAAAAAAAAGTCTTTACAAAAGAAAAAAACATACGCCAAGTACATAAAAACTATCTAAATACAGAAATCTTTTCTCTGTAGAAATA
>QVNV01006497.1:0-22744 GCA_014825455.1 Pseudomyrmex pallidus | reverse complement strand
TTATAACAATTTATTTAAATGCAATATCAAATTAAAGTAATATAATTTGATAATTTCATACTATTGTGAAACTTCCTCTTTTTCGATACAGTTTAATTAATATCCATGATCCCTTTTTCGCGTCTCGGACTTCCGATAGAACGTTTAACACCCGCGATTACTACTCTTACCTAAGAAATCTGTTATCTTGATTATTGCCACGCGATAGTAAAACTCGTTACACGAAACGTTATCTCACAAATCGGTTATTTTATTATTATATATTTTTTTTATAATCAAATATCTTTTATATATAAAATATACAAAAATTAGGAAATTTTACAAATTCCATTGTGTTAAATGGTTTTACCGACGATTGTTTCAATGATTTTTATTAAAGCGTGAAAAAAAACATCGCGTCGTGTAGATAACCAGTGATTAAAAATCTGTTTTAATTTTTTAAAAAAAAAAAAAAAAAAAAAAAAAAAAAAAAAAAAAAAAAAAAAAAAACCAACGTTTAGGGAGAAAATGTTCTACGTAAAATGGAAGTTTACGTTTAATGCATCTGCAAACCGCCGTTATTAGCATAGGTACTGCACAGAGCCATCGTGCTGCCACAGTCGATACACTAGGCGATAGCGGCACGTACTTATAAATACGTGCATGCCCACGTCGTGAATGTGCACAACGCGGTCGAGAAATCGCATTATGATCTAGTATCGCGATGTTATAATCGCTAATCATAGATATTTGTGCACGAGGAGGAGCCCTCCCTATATATTTTACTAGACGATCCTCGGATTGTGTGCGCGGAGAAACTGCCAAAACTGTTTCTTAAGCTGTATAGGAATATCGTAAAAGAGATAAATAACATCTAGAAACATAGTACTATCTACAATATCTGTAATATCTAGAAACATACTATCATTGAGTTTGTTTTGTAAGTCATTTCATCCGATTGAAATTTACTTATCTATTTTACATGTTAAAACAAACGCAATGATGTGGAAACGATGTATAAAAGAAATCATTAATAAAAATCAAAAGTTGAAAGATGGAAAATGCGTGGAGAACCACTGATAGGTTTCGTCAAGTGCAATGCACCGAGATTCGCGAATAACCATGCTGCGGCGGCGATACCGCGGGAATCTTAACAAGTGACCTTGAGATGGACATCTCACAACAGACAGAGAAGTTTTCCCTTTGGCAATATAGAAGAGGAGACCGAAGCGTATATCGCGCACGTCGCACGAGTTACACCTACGTGGCTTATTCCTGAGGATTACGATGCCGTCCGCCGTTCGCGGAACACGACGCAATTGCGTACTCGCGGCGACAGAAGAGAGAACAGAAAAGAAGATGAAAAAACGACAGACCAGACAAGAGGTACGAGCAAAGAGAGAAAGAGAGAGAGAGAGAAAGAGAGAGAAAGAGAGAGAGAGAGAGAGAGAGAGAGAGAGAGAGAGAGAGAGGACGAGCGAGTCGCATGAGTCTTCGCGGCCGGTGACCTCTGCCCCTCCTCTTTCCCGACCTCCCGCCACCTCGTATTACCCGTACACATGCAGTGTGTGCTAAACGCCACCCACGCCACTCGCTACCATCACCACCACCACCACCATCACCACTACCACCAGCACCACCACTACCACTACCACCACCACCACCATCACCGCTGGTGACAGCGCCGACGGTTTCCATCACCTCCCGGTGCGAGCGAGCGCGCTCGACGATCCATCTCGAAGCTGCTCGCCCTGAGTATCGGCCTCGCCACCCACCATCCCATCCTGTGAGTGGCGCGTGGATATCGTCACCCTTCGCGCGTCAATCGCCACTGCCGACTGCTCGTGGCGCAGTCGGCCCGCCTGACCTGACGTTCGAGCGCAAAGGGGATGTTGTACGAGCGAAGTTGCGCGTTTTGCTTCACGCTCGGTCGGTCAAGAACACAAGAATTTAATCGCTTCGCTTCACGTTTCGCGACGCGAACTATGTTAAGAATTAGGCAAGCCGCAAATATGCTAAAAATGGTTTTTCTTTATTTTGATAACCATATAAATATCATTACAAAGGCACTTGTAGAATTATTTGAGGAACTCGCAGTTGCGTAAACTATTTGCAGACTCATTTTCCAATTTAAGTTCACAAGAAACCTCGACCGATTCGCAATCCGTACGAATCTTTGAACTCACAGACCTTCGCACATACATATATGTGTAGGTGCGGTGAATACGTCGGACGGAAGAAGAGTCAGTAGTATAGCTGTCACAATTGTCAGACGATCTCTCTTTTCCCGTTACGATCCACTACTTGTTTTATATTTTATAAAGATCTTTGTGCAATATCTATCATCTCATCGAAAATATAAATTTATATTAAAGTTTTTTTTTTATTTAGAATCTGTGTCACTCTGCGCAATACTCTGTATTATAATAAACACCGCTCTTTATACCAGGACGAAATTCTATTACCTGCTTCTTATCTCAAAGCGTAAAACCGGAGAGTGTAAAACGGAATATTGGAGGTGACTGCCCTAACGACATCGCCGAGTTAATTCTGAAACAGACCTCGGATCGATAATGAGACTGCTTCGTAGGAGAGGAAGGGGATGTATCCTATCTACACTTGGGTTCTAAAAACCGGATAATTCTCCAGGTATCGTCGGGGTGCGGTAGTCACGTGATCACGACAGATCCACATAAAGCGAGAAGGAGGGTGGTCGAAAGAGACAGAGTTTCGTGAAGAATTTGAAGGCCGCACGCGACCACCGCCCACGTCTTTGCCGTTCGTGCTATATAACTTTCCACCGTTTCTTTTCTTCCCCGTCGGTTTCTTGAATGCCATCTGTCTCCTTCGTTCGCGCTCGAAGCTTCTGTTCGCCGTTTTCCTCGACCTGCCCTTCCACCCCGCCAGTTCTTTCGCTTTTAGTAACGACCTTCCTTCCTTCTTCCTTCCTCTCACCGATGCTCCGAATCGTTGGATTGCTCGATTCGAAGTATTGCCGAGAAAGCACCGCTACATAGGCGTCGCTCTTCGGGGAACCGATTGTAATTATCTTATCGTATCTCGTGTTTCTAGATCCTTTTTCGCGGAAAGATAACACAATTTTACACACATATGCTTATTAATTGTAAGAAAATCGATTAAAACTCTTGATTTAAAATTTAAAATTTTAATAAGATGGTGACAATATATTGATTATAAAAAAAAACATATATACAATTACATGTACACTGTAATACACATCGACTTTAAGTTTGAATTTTTCGACAGGCGTTATTCCGTATTCGCGCGCGATATTTCCATAAAACTGATAAATATACCAACGTACGACGCGCTGCCGTCGATTGTTGCAACAACTTTGATTGCTGTTACTCGGTCAGCGAAAAAAATACATACACGTTTTTTTACATTGAATAATATTTACAAAATATCGATTTCACCTGCGGCACGTAACGCTATCATTTTTTTTGTGTTTTTTTTTTTAGTCTCTGTTGCTTCTATTCGTAACACTACGAAAACTCGGTTTCATAATTCCGGTTTTTCTATGATGCGACGTCTGTGAGCTCCCCCCTCCCCCCGTCACGGCGTTCCACGTATTGAAAAAGGAAGAATGCGCTTACGTGCTTACGCGCCCCGCAAGAAACGCGCGGATTCATGAAGCGCACGCAGGCGCCATCGGCCCGCGAGAAATGCGCGCGCGACGCGGGCAGCCGCTATAAGTGGCTAATTGTCACGCACACGTGTATACGTACACCGAAAGGGAAACCGTGAGAAGAAAGGCGGACGGGTGCGAAGTCAAGTCAACACGTTCTCCAACCATACCGCAAACCTACAAAAGTAAAAGAAAAATAAACTCGCTAATTGACGCTAATTAGCGATTAACTGAATCACGAGATTTTTTTCTTCTTTCTAGCAAATTGCAGAAAATGAAAAATGAGATGTGCGATGCGAGAAGGATACGAGAAGTAGCGAGAAAGAGCAGAGAGAAGTCACAGAAAAAGCGGAACGTGTTTATGGACGGGACAAATGTAAAAATCACTACGGTATTTCCACCTTACTTGAGAAAACCTTGAAAACCAGAGGCTCTTTCCCCAATAGGCACATTGTGAAAATATTGCACAAAACTGGCATCATGAATCACAACGATTTTGCAATGATTGCACTAAAATGATTCGCCATAACGCAACAATTTTGTCAAAGTAAAATTTTGTAAATAATATTTGTCAAAAATGAGAAAAGAGTCGTTGTGCAAAATCATAGTGAAATTTCACTTTATGATGCCATTTTTGTGCAATATTTTCACAATGTGCCTATTGGGTTGTGCATTTCTACAAGCATATACATTAATTATTCTGATTTTTTCATGTTGCAATTATATCTTTACATGTTTTAAGCATCACATAGCTGAAAGTGTTTTTCTCAATTATTGGACAATTTCTTTTTGAAATTAATTTTGCAAATATACTGCTAAGATGATTCGCCATATCGTTATTGTTTTGCCGAAATAGTATTTGAAAATTAATTTTTCAAACAACTACAAATATTTTATAAAAGATCAATGTTTTTACATTTATTTCTTACAATATGTCTATATAATTGCACATCACAATTTTAGCGCAAGATTTCGTCACATAATTTTATAAATGTTTTCCTATCAGAGTTTATAGTTCGTCCTAGCGCGTCTTTGGTTTTGTGGCAAGTCATACATGGACGTTCGTGACGTTCCTCGTTGACAGTCAATTAGTGACGAGTTTGTGTCACTAATATTCGAGCGGAAGATAAAAACGTCGGTGAGACTAATGTTCTTGCCATGATAATAAGTAATATACTTATCAGAGAAAACTTATTCTAATGTCGCGAAATATCTATAACGAAGCTTTATTACACGTATCACGACAGATTATAAGAAGAAGGATTAGCTTTGAGTGACATCAGCACGCACGGTTCCAAGAGACTTTCGGACGTAGCATTGGGACACGAGTCGCCACTTCACATGCGAGTTAACGCCAAATGACTGGTGGAAGAGCAGACAAGAAAATAGTGAAGAGGTCGGGTTACGTCGTGAAAGAAAAACGCTTGAATATACAGTTTAAGCAGGGCGTGCAGCCAACAGAACGCAAGCAAGGGGTCGACTGCAGGCGTTGATATTCTTGTGTGGAAGAGCCTCGGTATGCACATAAATGTGTGTATGTGTATGTGTGTGTGTGTGTGTGTGCACGCTTGTGTGCGGTGTGTGTGGCGCATGGGACTTCTCCTGATCGATATTACCGTGGTGCACGCCCGTGCACGACTGTTGTGTTAGATACGCGCTTTATAGCCTTCCGAAATTGTTAAATCGGATATCTTCAAGAAAGGTTTAGAATAGAAAAATTTACACTATCCTATTTCGGGAATAGCAGAAAGCTTTGCTTATAACTGGTCATACGTACAATTTATTTTCTTTAAATTTCAAGGAAAAACACAAATAACTTATGTATCATGAGCAAACTTGTTCAATGATTATTGTGCGAATCCAAGAACTTTTCAGAAATCTATTCTGGCATGTAAGTATATCGCACTGTCTAATCGTGGCATTCCAGTTTCTGCGCCCAGCATGCCCCTTCCGGCGTCGCGAGGACCGAGCGGCGGGATGCCAGAATTGCGATCGCGCTTGTTGCGCGGATGACGACGGAAGGGATTAATTTTCATTAGCTCGTCTGTACGTGCGTGCGCATACATTTGTTGCGCGCGGCGATCGCTTCGAGAAATCTTCCGGATATGAAATATCTCTCAGACTGCTTAATCTTAGCTGTGATTTCTCTCCGTGAGAAAATCTACGTTACACGGTGCGATTGACACGCCTTCAACGTAATTAACATTTTTGACAAAGCATTTTGTTATCGAAGAGTCGTTGGATGTAAAAAAAAAAAATGCGAATTGATTGCAAATCGATTGCTATTAGAATTGAATCGAATTCACGCGGTGTAAATTTATGCTCTTCGTTTAATCGCAAATGAAATACAAAGTAGCTCTAATAGATAGAAATGCAAACTTCGAGGCCGATAATTGAAGTGGCAATGACGCGCATCAGCCACTCGTCCCAGACGTATCACACAGGTCTCTCGTCGCCAGGCGTAGTTTAATCGGTAAGCTTCGAAATGATATTAGCCAATCAAATCGAGTCCTGTGTGTACCTAACTGGAATGGATACGCGGTAGAAGGAGTCGAGACGCCTCTCTCTCTCTCTCTCTTTCAGATGAAAGTACAATCGGATATTAGTGTGGAAAAAGCAGAGAATTATCGAGGAGAGAATCGGATCTATGTATGATTGATTTGTCACCGGAAAGAAAGAGATTAAGTTTGTAAAGTGATATATTATCCTCCGTGACAAATTTGATGAAATTTTTTACCTATATTTTTTTGAAAATTCTAGTATTAAATGTGTAATCACTCTTCTTCGGCGTGTAGTAACCTTGTAATAATTAATCTCATTAGGTTTGCAAAAGATATTCTTTTTTTTTGTATCTACGCAATGTGCATTTAGGCCGGTATTTATAGTCGAATCTTATATCTAAGATCGTCTCAAGTTTATCTTCAGATTCTCTGCAGCCAATAAATAAATACTCGCACACCATCTGAAGATAAAATTAAGAAGATCTCAAATATAAGATTTGACTATGAATACCGGCCTTATAGATTCAGTATCGTGTATATCGCGATATTTTTATGACGAAGAACTCGACCTATGTAAACAGAACTTGCAGAAGAAACAACCTTTCTTTTTGTCATTATCGTCAATTATATCGTCTATTTTACTTTAAAAGTTATGATTGCGTCAAGCGACATTCTCGGACTATATACATATATTTCCAACGATAACGTTTATCGTTATCGAAATCGATCGATACACTTGTTTTAAGAGAGTCTTCAAACTCTCACACGACAGCGATGAAAAACGAGGATGCAAACAAGAGAGAAACGAGCAGAGAAAGAATTTGCCGGCAGTTTGGAAAGGAAAGATCGTTCTTTGAAAAATTCCTTGCGAGAATAGATCAGAGCAAAGCTGCAGACAAACTCTGAGATATGCAGGATAAAGAGATCTGACAAAAGTATGATTAACAAAACTGAGACGAAAGAGAAGGAAGAATGAGGTTTAGACGAACGCGGCACGATGTAGCGAAAGAGAAAGAGAAAATTTCGACCTATCTCATGCGCGCGAGAGAGAAGGAGAATGCGAAGAGTAGCGCTGTTGGCTGTGGCTCCCCGATATCGATTTCCGATAGACGGCATTTAGTGCTCTGTATATTCTGTCTGGTCCCTATACGTGTCTGATACGAGGACATATACGTACCCGTGATGGGCACGACACCGTGATACGCGGCAGCCAGCAGGAGCACCAGAGGAGAATGAGGGGGATGGCAGGGGGAGAGAGAGAGAGAGAGAGAGGCCGTGGGCGCTGCAAATTGCAGTCAAGCGGCATACAAGGTGACGCAAAGGGAACGGCCGATGCGTTCCCGATGAACCTCGGAGGCGAATGACCCTTTCGCGTAGCAATTAGAGAGACCCCCGAAGAGAGATTGAAGCCTCTGATGTCAGTGGTGACGAAAGTGGCAGGATATAGTGTGGAAAAGAATACATACAAAAGAATTAGAATCGCTTCCACGCCATAAAACGTGCATAAAGTATTAATTTTGATTTCGTTTCTGTTTTTTATAGACGTAAAAAAAACCCAATAGTCGCTGTATAAAACGAAAATCGTCGTCGTCGTCGACAAAAATTTTTGGAAAAAAATTCAAAACGACGTGACTTTTTTACCTTTACACGATTTCTTATGCTTCATGGGGGTTCTCTTTATGGTCTCCTCATCACTGAGAACAAATGTTCGATTTCTCGATCGTAAGCTACGGCACATCGCAGAGCGTGGCATAGTTTACACACAGAAGGGCCTTCTCCTGCGGATTGAAAGACGCTCTCACCGGTGTGTAACGGCTGGTCGTGCTGCCGGGGTGTAATTAGCCCGCACAATAGCGAAGGTGCCAGTAAACTCCTCATTAATCAAAACCTCCGCTTCCAAGAGAAAACCCTGCCCGTCCTCACCTTGCGCGTGCGCGAGCGCGCGCACGTTAGAAGAGGAAGGCATGTTATTATTATTCGCGATTGGCTTTTGTTTATCTGACCAACATTCTCGTCTTTTCACTCCCTCCTTCCGGTCGTTCGCGGCTTGTGTTTTATGACCGAAAATCCTCAACGTTGAGGGCGGCGCTTCTTTAATCGCCGATCGATAAACTATCTCGTCTAATCGCTAATCAACGCGACGCTTACAAAAATGACAAGAGTTTTCACAATATCGCAACCCTTCTTCTGTCGTCAGAGCTTGATAATTATAAATATGAAACACATCGATCCGCGCGCGCGCGCGCGCGCGTTTGTCACTTCAATCCCCGCGTTGCTTTTACCGCGTCATAGTACGCTGCGTGTACTGTGCTTACATAGATATCTTACGATACCTAAGTAAACTTGCCCTCAGTTTTTGACTCTTTGTGAACTTAATGGGCGAAACAATAAGACCGACGCGCGAACTATCGCACTCTCGATTGATCTGCAATATCGCTGTAAAATTCTCCTGTTTGTTTTCAAGCGCTTCTTGATTAGGTCGAGGATCAATGTAGCCCACAAGTCTGTATTTTAAATGACTGCAGATATAAACGACAGAAAGGTGCAATAATCGTAGATAATTATCGGATTATTTTTGCGCCGAACAGCGGATGTACTGGCGATAGTAAAGATCAAGAAGAGAATAAACTGTGCTCAGTGCTACCAATTAGTAAAACCAGCGCCGATGGACTGCTTTGAACTATTTCGCGGAACAATGCGCGTCGGCACAATCGATTCTTTGGAACTTCTCCAATGCACGCGAGAGCACATTACGTCTCGTCTAGCAGCGGAGCTTTCGTGTTCGTCACACACTCATGCGAACTACGTGATCCGTAATGTGGAATCGCGACAATGTCTCGAATTGTGGAAATTTGAAACGATTAAAGAAAAACAAAAGAAGATTTTTATATATTTTAATTTCGTCACCATCATGATTTATTTCATACCTTGCACGCTAAGTGCAATATTGTAGGAACTTTTCTCTCAGCGCGGAACAATAAGGCAAAATGCTGCCTTGCTTACAGGATGTCATCGCAATGCGCCCTATTTCGCCAGCGCGCGCACGCCACAGACATGTGGAAAAGCGTGTCCTTGCAAAGTTTCTGTCCGCTACTCTTCTGGTCAACGTTTCTCTACGTTCCTACGCTAGCTGGGATATCGACCGGGCGGAGGATGAGGCGCGATTTAATCCTCTGGGGGTAAAAGGGGCAAGACTGAGAGCGAGCGAGGATCGTCAAGAATGTTCGCTCTTATCATCTCAAAAGGAATATTGCCTTGTAAAGTAGTCAAGCGTGACAATCCTTTTACCGAAGAAGTCCGTAAATCAACTGATTTGTGAAGACTGTAGTATTTACAAATGGAATAACAACGTAATGACAACGTAACGCGCATCAGTTTTGTGTAGAATCAAAACATTTTGTGAAATTTGTATAACAAAATTTATACATTAACTTCAGAATATCTTACGATTGTCAAATTATAGTTGAGCTCGTTGTGCGGAAAAAATCTTAACGATACTGCGACTTTGCAAGCAGCAATTGCTGAAATTGAATATCCCGAGATCTTCGACTTTTCGATCAAGTCGCATTTCGTAGCCGCTCCGAAGGAAACTTTCGACTACTCGCTAGCCGGCAAGCAGTAATCCTCTCAGGAATATTCCTGCCGGGTGCTAGTCGTCGCCATCACCGCCGTCGTTATCGCGGCACAGTAACGATCGTCGACGTTAAAGTCACGAGAGAGAGAAAGAGAGAGAAGGAAGAAGGAGAGTAAGACGAAATAGAATAGAGAGAAGAGTGAGGTGCGAGTGAGATGAACAGGAGGAGAGAAACAAGAAGAGATATGGTAGAGCTGAGGAGGGACAACGCACAGGGCAGGGAAGAGTGAGCTTCTCTCGTGTGTGTAGGTGTGTCTGCCGGAGAGTTCCGCGAGGGAATGTTAATTAATTAGCGTTGCGGCATTGATCATGCCGTTACTTTGCACTGCGCTGCGTCCTACACACACCATCATCATCGCTTGCGAGAATCCACCCTCTCTCTTACTTTCTCTCTCCTAATCCTTGCCTCCTCTCTTCTCGGCGGCGCCGTTTTCTATGCCGCCTCCATTAACCGTCGGCGCAGCCGTCGCTAATGGCAAAGTACGTGGTACTCGCCACTGTCGACATCGTCGACGTTGACGTCGACGTCGTCAACGTGCGTTGTCGGAAAAGCACTCGTCTTGAAGGACTCTTCCGTCGACTATCCCAAGCTGCAGTTCGCTCGTATCGGCAAAACGGCGTGTCGTGCTCGCGCGCATACACATGTACAGATATGTATCATGTGAAAATTGTTGCACGCAAAAGCGTTACACACTCGACGGTATAAAGCACATCGATGAAGTAAGCTCAGAATGAACGACGATGAAGTGCGATTTGCACGGTCTCTGTATAAAAGGGCTCGACCGTCGTTAGCTATTTTCGTCAGAAAAAAAATAAAAGTTTTAAATCTCATGTTTTAGTGCTATGTGATAATCATCTTTACAAATATTAATTATTTATTATTATCGATCACCTATGTCAACGACACACAAAAAAAATCTCAATGTTATGTAAAGAATAAACAAAAATGAAGCGGCAGCCCTCCCAGACGCGACGAATTACGCGAGCAGATCTGAGAGAAAGAAAAGCAAAAAGAGAAAACGAGAGAACGGAAGTACCGCCCGGCAGGACGATCGTTTTTTTCCTGCGGAGATTTGTGTCAGCCAGAGAGCGGCAAGGTTCCGCATGGTGGTATGTGGAGCTCGGGGTACGGAACCACCACCTCCGTTTCAGTTTCCTATACAGCCACGTCCACCCACACACGAAAGAGCATCTCTCCCGCACACACATCCTGGAATGCCGCTCAACCACTCCGTTCGCACCTATGTGCCGCCCCACCCCGCAGCAGGAGAGCGACGGACGGGGAAGAAGGAGCTGCAGGAGCAGACGGGGGGCAGGTGACGGTGTAGGCAGAGTCCTCGCCCCGAGAGATCTCATCATCGCGCTACCGACTAGAAGGAGGGAGAGAGAGAACGAGGGCAAACCCTCGGAAAAGTCAATACCTTCGGCCAAGATCACACCTTCGAAGTGCCTACTTTTCTGCCTTCGCTCTTTCAACCTGTTCACTTTTTTCCTCTCTCCTCGCACGCAGAAATTCTGATTGCAGACAGTTTTTTTACCCAAAAGTTATTTGCAATAAGAAAGTGCGTAATGTTTTGCGAAAATAACGTTTTTAATCTTTCAAGTCAAGAGAATGTTAAATAATTTAAACTGCAATTATTCTCTTGCAAAATTTATCTTACGACATCTGTGATCGATTATTGTTAGAATATTATTATATTCTTTATAAAGATTTTCTCAGAAACAATCTCAATATAAAAAACTTCAAATAATATGAAGAATACTCACAGTAAGGATAAAAAATAGTTTACATCTTTGTCAAGTTTTAAGTCAATTTTCTTAAAGTCGTACGTCTCTCTCGAGATGGTCTAATTTGTGCGACTCGTCGCATTCGAGACGCGTCGCTTACTCGATTCCAGGTCGTTGCATCGCAACACCTGATACGCAATCCGTTACACCTCGCGCGAAGTGGCCGCATAATAGGAATCGGATACTTCGGTCGCGGTCGCGTCGTATCTCGACTACGTTGCGATGTATTATCTGAGCACACAACTACAAGAAGAGGAGTCGTGCGCGCGGCGGCGCACCGGCGGCAAATCACCTTTGACCCAGATTAGAGATCGCAGGCAAAGTCGTACAGGGTGTGTTAGGCTGACGCGATATATACGGAATTATGCGCGTTCTCGCGCGCGCAGCCACACTTATTCACCTCTCCAGGCGGCTTCTGATTGGCGTAGCAACGTTTGTCTTTAATTCATCCCCGTCGCCAGGTACGCGTTCGTTTGTTGACGTATCAGGGTGAGACTTTTCAATAGCGCTCTCTTTTTGCTCTTTTCCTTTTCTTTCTTTCTCTCTCTTTTTCAAAATGAGAAGTAGTCTTTCAATAAGACTCTCTCACTTAAATCTGCGGCTTTGCGGCCGTAATAAAAAGTGTGTATTCATCACTCACATCCCCCTTGAATATTTCGAATCTCTTGAAAATATTGTTACCTCTTTTCTACGACGCTGATTTTCGTCTATTTGTGTCGCAACTTTGTCAATTCAAGATCATACATCGATACAGACGCGCGTTTGTTCTAGTAGAATAAGTATTCGTAACAATAAATATTTATATCGGAAAATTTTACTGATAACCGACACGATAAAACTTTATTCGTCTTGTTTGTTAAATTTACGCGTGATGTTATTTGTTACCACACAAATGTATAAAGCGGAAATAGCGAAGCGTTTAACGGATGTGCGAAACTTTGCGTTCGATGCTAATAACTTCTGAACTCTCGCTTTCTCGATCTCTCGACGTACATTGAGGGGCTATACCGAGACGGTTTGTTTGGAACGCGGCAAGTCGAAACATTAATTTCAAATTGTGGATAAATGTTTGCTTACCCGGGCGTACTCGGGTTACGCTGAGGTTAGGTACCGGGAGGGTGGCAGTGCCAGGATAAGCCGAGGGTGCTGCTCGGAGAAGGATGGTGCTGCTCACAGTACTATACGGGAAATCATGCATCCTCGGGAAGGACAACGAAAGGGACGGCATGAGGACATCAAGCAAGAGGAAAGGGAAGGGTAAAGAATTGTACTACGTCTCAAGTGCCAACTCCTTGGGGTGGTTTATATGGGGAACAATCGTTACAAACGCTCACGCTAGGGTAGCTTTCGGCGAAAGCTGTTAACGACCAGTATATCCGTGGGATGTAACACTGATTCTTGATGTTCTCTAAACACAACTGCAATAACGAAAATGTTTGAGAACTGTTCTGGTGAGTCGCGAAGCATAAGCAGTCTTAAGCAGTTTGAAAGTTTCTCTTTTTTGTAAAAAAACCAGCTAATATTGATAAAATAGCAATATGAGTCAAACATGTTAGAAGATATAGTAATGTAGGAAACGAGAATAGTATATGCGAGTAAATTTAGTTGAGTTGTATCACTCGTGCTCTTACGTACGCGAGATGCGCTAATGCAGGAAGAGTCATCATCACATATCGAGATCATGAAGCAATAAAAATGAGATACAACGAGCGTTATCGTTGAGCGGCATGCGCGTCAACGCGTAGCGAAATATTTCGAGCAAGTAGGTCGTAAGAACTCCTAATTAAACGCTCGAAAATACGCCACGTGCGTGTATTTCGGGATGGAGCGTGAACGGCGACGAAAAGATGTCGAGTTCATTGCACGCCGACTGACAGTAAATATCTTCAAGAGGAGTCATCGACAAACGGAGAATTAAAATTTTACAAACACGTAATTTTATAAAATATATAAAAAAAAAAATTAAACCTTTATATCGAAGATAAAAATTTATGTCTATATTTACTTTTACATATAAGTAAATGTAACGCGCTGCTCTTATCAACGTTGGAGCAACGTTTTAACATGTAGATATACCTATGTATACTGTTAATATAACAGTGTACACTATTGTTCTAGTTTGCGAGACGATGAGAAGCACGTTGGCGAAAATAAATGCAACAGTGTGGTCTTTATGCGGCAGCCAACTTGCACGAAAACGCGCATGTAGTTGATGAAAATTTCGTGTAATGATAATAATTTTAATGGGACCATGTCAACGATGTGATTTCATTGAGTCGACATTTCAATAATTTTTGAATTTCATCCGGACTCGTGTAACACATTAGTGGTTAAGAAACAGCGTAAATACAATCTCGCAAACAAAATATTTGATCTGTCGCCAAAATCAAAAAGCGTGTGTGCACGATATAACTCGAGTTGTGCACGCTTATGTCTGCCATGTGTGTTGCGGTACACATTGATAATAATACTTTCAAGTTCAATGCATAATTATCTAACCGAGAGAAATATTCTTCAAATTTTTACTTACTATTTAAGAAATATTCTTTATACCAAATAAAAAAAAAAAAAACAGTCACGGCGAGCATTTGTAAAAACAATAACGTACTCCTCGTTACATGTTTGTCTTGTGTTGAGAAAATTCATGATTTAAAATACACATCAAGCTTCTAAAACTAAACCTACAATCCGGAACACATGACGTTCGTGTGCGAAACGCAAAACTATCTTGAAGACGAAATTGAAGATTCGTTCCGTCTTCACGAGAAGTTCTTTTAAACTTTCCTAAAAAAACGCAATCTGCAGTTTCTCACAAATTCTCAAAAAGTTTCGATTATACTTGTTTGCATAATGTAAAAGGAACTTCCTGTACCTCTCAAAACTTTGTACGTATATATGTGTATATATATATATATCTTTGCCATTAAATATACTTCTCGTTTTTTTGGCTACGGCAAAGTTTTCCTTAATCGAGATTTTATATCGAGATTTAACATATAATAATTTATGATAATGTTATGTACACACTATTATATCTTTTTTTTTGAGCACATAAGAACATGAAATCAAAAAGACGGAATAGCTCGACAAAGGAATGAGCTTGACATTGATCGATTAACTATGCAAATAATCTACGCAACTTGAATAAAGAATTACTTTGAAAAATTAATTATGTTTCACAGGCGGATATTATACATATGATTTTCCATGTGATTCATCGCGTGTCATTTGATATTGCATCGCTCGCCGATCGTGATTTCATAATTGTAACTTTTCCTGAAGTACAGAATCGATTTATATCGCGGTAAAGCTTTGCGCAAATAAGCGATTCTACGAAAATGTTCGAGGAGCATGCATATGCGATAAGAGACGATCGAGACGAATCAGTATGTACATATTGATTTTTTCCGATATTCGAGCGAAAATCGTGTTTAGAACACAATTGCGGTAACGAGCTGTTGAATAATATAACGTATATACTATATCATATATATTAACAATATACGCACATGTTAAAACATCGCACTTGTTGATGTGCAATATAATATTGTTCATTAGATGAACGGCTTTTGTAATAAACGCAATGCGCAACAAAAACCAACGTTATCTCACAGGGATTTATGTAACACGGAAACTACGTCAGTAGGTATGGAAAACGATGTCGCGGATTCCCCCGGGACGATCGCTAGCTTATCGAACAATACCGCTAACGACGTAGGTAGTCAGTACTGCCATTAGCAAAATGAAAGTTGCACCGACTTTAAGCCTAACTTATGACTTTAATTATCGCGCGACCATTATGCGCGACTTCAAACTCTCTTCATAAAACTTACAAGACACGTAATATACTTTACGTTTTTACCGAGGGAGTTAATATATGACATTGCAAATTTTTATTGCGCGTTTCTAATGTAATATGCTATGTAAGAAAAAAATGAAGCTCGGTCGGAAACATCGCGGAATAAAGATGAAATGAACAAACGGCTTTTCCTCCAACGTGCAAGCTTATGCATAACTCGGTGCGCACTCGGTGCAATGCAGAGATGGCATTTTAATTGAAAACGTTATCCCGCGATACAAGTCCCTGGCTAACATTTTGCGCTCGGCTTACTCTCCTATTTTAATAATAATGCGTTGACGCGACGAGAATAAACTGTGCAATGAAGCACCCTTTCAATTGTTCAACTTCCTGAATTCAATATATTTATTTGCACCAACTTTTATTATTATTAAAGAGACACAATTCCTTTTCGCAAGTTTTTTAAGATTTTTGATAATTAAATTTAATCAAAAATTAAAGATTTTATTATTACAAGATTATATACCGTCAGTTTTGCTCTTCTCCGTCAAGTTACTTCTTTTGCTCATTACGCGTTCCGGTTAATATGTAAAATTTCACTTTTTATATATGTAATAAATTATACCTAATAATTACGTCGCGCGCAGAATGACTTACAGTAAAAGCCACTCCGTGAAATTTCGTTCGGCTTAAATATTTATTGGAGCAAAGGGAAAGAAGAGAAAAGAGAGGGGAAAGGAGAGAAGAGAGAGAAGAGAGAGAAGAGAACAGGGATTTAACCAAGGTTGGGGCGTACACAGCACAAGCACAGACACAGGCGACGAAGAGGAGAGATACACGGCGCCGAGTCGTTTTAAAATACATCTGGGAGACGGCGGCGCGCTGCTTTCAGAGGAACGAAGAGCTTTGCGCGTACGATGGAATGGCTCTCGCGGTATATGACTGCGAGATGAACGAGACGAGACGAGATAGACGAGCGTCGGGCTGAGAGAGGCAGACAGAGAAGAGAGAACGAACGGCAGAAGAGACCGGACGTAAAGGGAGATGCATTGTTTACAGTAATGAAGGCGTAAATAAGTGATGAGTCGAGCGACGCATCGATCTCGCTAGCCGAGCCTGTGTAGCACTGTGTCCTCCCCCTCTCATCCCTCTTTCCAACCACCGGCGAATTCGCGTTGTCCCCGCGCTATCTTCGTCATCACGCAGAACGTTACGAAGGACGCGGGTTTACTCCGCCCTTTAACAACCTTATTTTTTATATCCAGCAAACTTTTTTTTCAGAATTACGATTAGAATCAGAATTATTATTTCGCGACGAATATAAATTTCACGATAACAATAAGAATGTGTGCTATCACGAACCAAGTCCGACGAAAGACACAACTTACATGTATATATGCTGTGTCTGTGAACTGAACATAGACACCGTAAGTCGAACATATAGAGTTTCAGATAGAAAGAATTTATTTTTTATTAGGCGATATCTGCATAAAAAACGACGATAGCGTCGATAATTTTACGTTAGTCACTTCCACAACTAAACGCAATATAGTTAGTGTATAGAAACAGATGAAGAGAAGAATAGTATAGAAATGAGCAAACGTATCGTGACATGCTGTTTTTGCACAAAGATATTAGATAAATTATTTTCACTTACAATGCTTAGGGAATGTGCATATTTGATCATAACACAATTAGACCGATCAAGCGTAATAAAAAATATTGTTTTGTAAGTAAAAGATAGACGGTTAATATTTTTATTTAAATACAAAATGTAAATGCGAAGATAATTATTTTAATTGAGAGTTATGCTAACGTGTAAATTATTTAAACGAGAAGAGTTTCGACGACGAATCCGAAAATATTAGCTCGCTGGATTTTGCACTCAGCAGCGCAGGTCGTCGTTATCGTCGTCGTCGTCGTCGCGTCGTCGTCGTTGTCGATCGATTTATCAAGTTCGCGTCTCACGAACATATTCACTCGATTAAAAGCGTGCATTCGGCACATACTGGACATGTACGTTTTTAATCTGCTTTCGACGTATCGAACCTGTCGTATATATTCGTGCCGTACACAACAGGATTGAGAGAGTTAAGTGCGGAGCTTCCGTCAGTTCGGTTTCAAATAAGCAAACGAACGGATCCCAACACATATACAAACACACATGTGCGCCGCGAGTAAAATTAACATTTATTCGATTTTCTACTCACAGAGAGTCTCGCGCTTCATTACTACATGGAATCGACTGTCGTGTAATCTTTTTTTCCGACACGCGCGCATTCTGTATCATTTACGTCTCGTGTAACGCGCATATAACGTGTCGAGATTAATATCGGCATGAAAAACTTTTAGAAAAGTAAGAAAAAAAATACACAATTATTATCTAAATACACGTGATATAACGATGGATAGACAAAAACGTAATAAGTATACATGTCGTCATATATATATATATATGTATATACGTATGTAAATACGTATAATGTATAATTTTACATAATAATAAACGTATAATTTTACTACGTGTCAATATACAAAAAAAAATTACATTATTATATTGAGAAAAAATAAAATAATATTTTTTTAACAGACTTTTCTAAATAAAAATGCATAACCAGCGTGACTATTATACGACCGACGATCATCTAATTGTAAATAACTGTGAATTACAATCAACAATGCATCTTTATAATCATAAAAAAAATATAGTATCGCTGTCATTGGACTACACTCTCGTGCGTACTTAAAATTATCTCTTCTCCAGTTGTCGTTCTTACAAAGAACGATTCGTTCTATCTTATATCTGAACTACCTTGACTCGATTTTAACAAACAATCGCGGAAACAAAAGCATGAATCATCAGAGTTTTCTTTAAAATTGCGCAGCGAGTAACAGTCAATTTAATCACTGATAATCTTTCATTTTCTTTTCTTAGTTTCAGTTTTTTTTTGTTTTTTTTTTTTTAAACAATGTTTGCGAAAAGTCTTAATCTCTTGAGATTTTCAAATAGAAGAAACTTTTATAACTTTACAACCTGCGTGTGTGTTATTCCAAATATATATTCAATATAACCAATTATCAATGACAAATTATGAGATATTGATATAGAAACACATTATGAATATTTCAATATTATTGAGGCATTTGCCAGTATCTCTATGATCACGTGTCAATGTGTCACGAAGTAACCGCGCGACCGATGATGATCGCCAAAGAGATCAGCATTGAATTGTGCTTGCGTCACGCTCCATACAGGAAGACAGTCTCTTCGGTATCATCGGGAGCATCTTGTCGCCGTTCGCCACAGCTAATTATCATATCTTCGTGCGTCGCCCGTGTATGTAAGAAGTGTGCGTAGAAACGCATACAAGACGAAAGAAACGTCGAGAGACAAAACTGAACAACGAGAGTCGCGAGACACTTGATTCATTGTTGAGTCTGATTTTTGCGCGAAATCTATTGTCGTCACACGATGCAAAACATTGCCGAGAAAACTTAAATCGATAAGAAGATTCGATTATTTTTCTGTTGTGTCTCCGATTAAAATAAAAATAGAAGCTGATGTGGTTTCTTCTTTTTCTATAACAGATCGTTGCGACAAAACTGTGAATATAATGCCTCTTTAATTTTCTTCGCGGCTGTGTACGTGTAGATTCTCATATTACAAAAACTGTCGCCGAGTAAGTGCATTTTGTTGAATTCTACATGAACATTTTAATCGCACAGACACGCGGAAACGTATTTTACTTTTCGAGAATAATCGTCATGTTTTAAAACTGATCGAGATTCTTCCAACATAACGCAACGTGGTATCATAAATATGTTTTATCATGATATTAACTATATTTTAAGTAACAAAAAAAAATAAAAAATAGTAGAGAGAGAAAAAGGCTGTGCGAGCCAATATATAAGTTGTTCGTACATGTCTTTTCTTTATTCAAAGCCAAAAATTTCCAAACGTTCTCTCTACTATTTTATCTATCACAAGCGTATCTTCAAATTAAAAAAAAAAAAGAACTTCTGTTTTTTTGCAAAAAGATTACGTATATTAATTTTTAAACGCGCAATCATCATCGATAATTGTCGGACTTGCGTATTTAACGTGCGTGATCACTGACACTTTTGACTCAACAGCGATCATCAGAAAGAAATGAAGCAAGACATGCGCGCGGGCGATAGCCATGTGATCGAGGAGAAATTAGTAGCTACCGCGTTAAAAATAGTTCGGTGGCGACGAATGATTCCGCGGCGGGAGAGGAAAAGGGAGGGCAACACCGAGCTAAATTCTTGATTTACAAGTGGAGCGGAAGTGGCTATCGCACAAAGCCGCGGTATATGCTCGTCTAAAATGCACTCGTAAACGAATTTTATCGTTCGCTTACGCAAACAAGTAACCGAGCTTGTTGCGAGTGGAAAAATAAAAGGGGTTCTCTTGTGGAAGGAGTCCCCTTTGTGTGACCGCTGTCGTTTGATAGTCAAATCACATAATATTCGTTCAGATATTATTTCAACGGTAACTTTGAGGCAAAAACTTGAGAACGTAGATAAAATTTCGAGTTTTTTTTGTTCTTTACGGAATGAAGAGATTGATCTAATATTGAATTCTTAACATTTCTATTAGATATTTTGTATTTCTATTAGATATATTCATCAGATGCATCGAAAAGTGCGTTATAAAGGATCGCTTGAAAGATCAGCTGAAAGAAGCGTTTACGAACGTAATATACCACGTCGGTCAAAACGCGAGTTATTTGCAGTCGTGCGATTGCATTCGGATCGTGGCCTCTTTTTGTGCCAAATACGAGGGAAGTGAATCAGAAGCATCGGTGAACGAGATGGCCGGCATTCTGAGAGAACAAGGCTTTGTATCGTCCTCCGTCATCCTGTTTGGAAACGCACATGATCCGCGCGCATCTATTCTATATATATACATATATGTATATATATATACACACGTTCGTCAATAAACTTGTATTATTACAAAAAAATCTTAAGCGTGAGTTTTATAATGTCAACAGAAAACATACGTCACAACTTGCAAGAAATTGCAAGCAATCCTGACGAACACGAGGAAGCCTCACAAAGTCCGTTCTCTCTAAAGCGCGCTAGCGTTTTACCGGCAATGGCGACATTAATACGTAGCGACCTATCTTTAGAGGCGAGCTAATCTCGGTGCGCGAGGAAAGAAACGCGGCGAGAAGCGATCGAAGCGAATACCGCGCGCGCATGAGCGTGCGAGCGCATCTCTCCGCGGTGGTCCGTCCAATACCGGCATACATACTTACGGTATCGCTGCAAAACGCGATGTACGAAAAAAAATACGTCTTTGACGACGCGGTCGGAGTGTGGGAAAACGATTTTTTTTTCTGGAAGACGAATTGCGATTTAAAAGCGCGCGGCAGCCACTACGCAACTTCACTACGTTGCTACACGGCTCCCTGTCGGCTACTATTTTTGAGAGATTGTTTATCTGGCCTGGATCAAATATATAGTTATGAGTTCCAGAAGGCGCTCGATAGTTCTCCGAAGAGGTCACTATTGGCCGTCGCCGTCGTGCCGCGGAACACCGCACCAAAAATACGCGTGCTTGCGGTCGGGCTACTTGTCGACGCGTTCGTTCGGCTGCCGCGATATCCTCGGCGACGTGCCAGAGCCGAGCGATGGCCGCCGATACTCTCGCAATGAGAGAGGAATCTCCGGGAAGAAAGATTGTAAACTCGCAAAGAATATCACATTTATTCGATAAGAATTTACACTTTTGATATGAGAAGTAAGAAAATTATTTAAAAAGTAAATAATATAAAAACACGAAATAATTAAACATTAATTATAAAATACGTGTAATTTTACGTATACCGAGCATCAGTAGGTACATAGAATCACACAAGAGAACGCATGACGCTATTGAATGTGCGTAATACAGCTACTTCCATCGTTTATCTTACTTTGTCAACCTTGTTACATATTTTTTTAGGAATATGCCTTCACGTCAAAAAACGCGTTTGAACAAAAATACTCGCTTTTGTGTTCTTTGATAAAGATAGCAGAAAACTCGATAACACAACGTTTCTTTGTTGTCTGTCTGTATCAGAAACTGACAAATTATATGTTTTTCATTTACCACAGATCCAAATTCATGTTTCAACAATAAATTTGACTACGTAAAATTGTATTAAAAACTGACTTAATATTAAAAAAAAAATAAAAAATAAAAAAAAAAGTAAAAAAAAAACTTATAAGTCCATTTTGGGTGCGATGTTCGTAGAATCATGCGTGCACGCTATTTGCAAATGGGGATGTTAATTTCCTTGAGAGGTACATTTACGGAAATCCTTGCGGAGCAAGGGCTAGTAAATCCCCGTGAAATTATACCCACGTGGCTCATTGGCAACAGTATCATTCGCGGAACAAAGCATACCGTGTTATTCGCGTTTGTACTTGAAACAGCCATATACCGTGTAACGCTCTTAATATTTCCAACAAGTCATGCTTCGGCACTGCTCGGATTAACATACGTTGCTTGTGTACGCTACGTATACGCAAGTCATGCCGCATTCGATGGGCAGAGATTCTCCCGACTCTCTCGATAATCCCGCTGTTGGTTGCTTTATCGAACGACGTCGCGTCGCTAGAAGCGAGGACTTGATCAGCGGTTGCAGAAACGGGAGTTAAAGCGAACATAAAACGTCGCGCGTCCCATTCACGCGCGTGTGTGTGTGTGTCGTTCGTTCGTTCGTTCGCTCGCTCGCTCGCTCGCTCGCTCGAGACAATCGTGCCGCGAAGCCGCGTGTGCGGTATAGTTGTACTTGCGCGGTGTCACGGTCGAGTTAAAATTAGCAAGTCAACCGGATTCGTGCCGCGTCGGACGACGAGAGAGGCGCCTCCGCGCCTCTCTCGACATGGCGAACTCGAACTGCGCGGGCAAGAGCACAGTGGAACAATGACGAACGTTCGCGCGCGTTTACGTGTGCACGCATGTGTTTTATCTGTTGCGGTGCGTCGTGCACGGCACGTCCTTGCCTTGCTGCAAGCAATATTTCCACGGAATACGATGCGGCATGACGAACGCTCGCGTTGCGTCAATTCAACGATGACGATCGACGCGCGTCATAAGATCGGATCGCGATTGTTTATGCCAAACTTGTGTGATCGATTTACATTCGAATTACCGTGACATTATTTGCATGTATCATTCAATAACAAGGTAAAACTATAAAAAGTGCAGATTAAAATACTATATTTCTTTTAATTAGAACTCCATTAATATACTTGATACAGAACCAAACTATTACAAACTATTAATTTCAGAGATGTTACAAATTAAAGTCCAAAAAAATAGCATAAACGTAATGCAGGATACCGAGATGTTGGATAACACATATTTACCGATCTTG
>QVNV01006496.1:0-58464 GCA_014825455.1 Pseudomyrmex pallidus | reverse complement strand
AAAAAAAATAATAAAAGTTGGTCAATCATCCCCTCCTACACGGCGTGCATTCCAAAGTTATTTTTTAAAATGACGAAGAATTTCGCAATTCGCGTCGATGTAACGCGGATATTCCGCAATTCGCCTCGTGTAACGCGGATATTCCGTTTCACAGAAACGCGGCGGAAACTTATTTTACATATAAATCGCAGTTTACGATGTAATATGTCACCTATGTAATTATTTTGTAAGATAACAGTTTTCTTTTTTTTTTTTTCAAAGAAATAATGCGAGATAATAATTGACGCGCACGAGACAAGAGTTTGCGAGCAATCGCGCGAAGCGTCGCGCAAATTACACATTGGTAGAGCAAAGGTCGTTTTCCCCGAAAAGCGTCGTCGTCGCGCCGAGGCACGTAAGCGACCGGCGGTCATTCATAAAATCCGAAGGGTACGAACGACGTCCACCCCTTTTCCCGCTTCCTGTTCCGCCGTTGCTCCCGAATAAACTCCCGGCACGAAGCTAATCATATTTTCTAATCCGAAGCTAGAAGAGGGAAAGGAGCAGAAGACCGGAAAGGGGGTCCTAGGGGTGGTGGGGAGGGGGGAGGGGAAAAGCTCGCGTTGCCGGCTATCATATAATTTTTCCGACGAGAAGCACTTACGCCTTCTCGTCCCCTGCTATAACCTATCTACCCTCTCACGGAAAACATGTTTCGCGCCGGGCAAGGAGGCCGGAGGGCACGGAAGTGGATTTATATCGAATTCCGTGGAAATTTCGTGAGTTTTGTACATGGAATTAAGATGCCTCTTAGGTATTAAAAAAAAAAATAAAATAAAATAAAATTCGCGCTAAATTAAAATTCTGAACAAAAATCGGATAATTGTTTTTTTCTTTTTTTTATCTTTACGATGTTTCACAAGATTACGAATTGCATAAGATGAATGAAATGGATGAGTGCCGCCATCTGTGAACAAGAACGTCGCGCCTACGTTCAGTTTTACGACGAACACGTATTTCTTCTGGATTATAACTCGTGTCCAGAAGTTAAAATTTATCTCATTATCAGATTGTGATATTCTCAGATGTACGCACGTCCAACAACGTATTGCGATTATTTATAACTTCGCACGCGTAATTTTTATAGTTTTTTTTCTAAATATATTGGAACCAAAGTGATTGGTGCGTTACGTAACGAGAGAAATATTGCAAGAAATTAATCGGAAAATTGAGACGTTTGACGCCGACGAGACTGCGCGCGAATGTTTACAAAAGGTTTCGCTAAAAACGGGTCGAACGTTATCTTCCCTCGAGATCGCGTAACGGCGAAAAAGTTGGAAGGCCTCCTCCCGCCTTCGAGACTCTCTCGTGATAAAGATTATATCGGACAAGAAGTGCCGCGCGGAGTCTTCGAAAAATCGGCACCGACGTTCCAACGAGGAAAGTTACATCGTGGCTCGAGAGATGTAACGAGTGAACTCTCTCTCTCTTTCGCGCGCGGGTGCAAAACATGTCCGCGGGGGAGGCGAAGGTAGAAATTAAGTCGCTTGCCCCAGCTCCAACGTTCCTCGAAACGACACCTCTTCTTTCACTGTCCTTCTCTCTCTCTCTCTCTCTTGGATTCCGGAATAAGCTCAGCCACCCCCTTCTCCGTGCTATCTCCTCTGCAACCCCTCGCTCTCTCTATCTTTATTTCTCTCTTCCTCTTCATTCCCTTTTCTCCTCTGTAACTTCGAGCACCTTTCCGCGCGACGGCGCGAGTATGTTTGTGTATGTGTGCTGTGTGTGTGTGTGTGTATACGCGCGTACGTGAGGTTCCCCCCCAGAAGGGTGGAGGACCTGCGCGTGAGGGGTAGGTGGTACCAAAATGGCCGAGGCCGCACCCACGAAGGGCGAGAGTGGGAGCGAGCGAGGGGAATGAGAGAGCGCGGATGGGGGAATTACACACGACGTTGCACGTGTGTGGCGGACACGTATGAGCGCAGATCTGTGTGCGCGTGCGATACGTACATTTCGTATAACTCTCTCATCGCGGAGGGATGGCGAGATACTTGGTCCTGGGCATACCTATGCGCAATTTTAGAGGTGTGGCTCGACATGTGAGGCAATTAAAAACTCGGTAATTAGGGGGAAAAAAAATTAATTAATTACCTGCTAATTAAAATGTTACAAATGAAGGAAACGAGATGAGCAAAGCTCTTCTCGCTTGTTCGTTTAATATTGCGACGTAAATCTCAAATACGTTACATTTGTAGGCCATAATTTAGGAAGATAGTTTCATTTGTGCAATTTACTTCGAGATGAAATTCTCCAATCAGACGCACAGTAAGTTTGTTGCCACTTGTTCAAGTAATTTCTTCCGTTAAAAAATGTTTTTTCTTGTTTTGCAAAACTCTTAAAAAATGTCTTTTCTTGATTTACAAATATCATTCGGTTATGTAACACAACTCGATACAGTTTCCGCTACGATTGTCGGAAGAGGAAAAAAGGCGAGTCAGGGTTTATTTGCTCTCGATATTGCGTAGGTGTTTTCGAGACGTGTCTTATTTAGTGTCTAGCTTGCGCGTGGAGTTTTTCCAGTTTTTCGCAAAAAGTTAACGGCTTCGATGCAATTAGCACGGGAAACTATAAAATTCGAACGCGCAGCAGTTGTCGCGTTTATTCGCGCGATTATATCGATATTGTCGGTGGTAAGAAAAAACATGCAGATTCGATCGATCGGCCGTTGGGTCGAAATTCCGAAGCGCGCGTTCTCTCGGGGAGAAGCTTCCTGCGGGAGACAGAGTGTCCTTTTTTGTCGCCCTAAATGTCCACCCTCTTCGGCCGGCAAAAAAAAAAGAGAACACACGCGAAACACACGCACGAGTTCGTGATGCGTGTGGAGGACTATTTCCCTCGGTCCTGCGCGCGCGCGTGTGTGTGTACGAGCGCATGTTATTTTTTCCGAGGCATTAAGCTTGCTTTCCTGTTCGAGGGTAGGGGATGCTCGATAGAGGGATGAGGTATAGTTTAGTTTAGGGATTCCACGCGAAACACAGTCAAGGACTCCGCTATAGGTGTCTTGTGCCATTTCGCGTTCGAGCAATGGCCTCCGAAAATTCTCAATATACTGATCGCGATCCAATTTCTCTCTGCGCGATTTCTATTTCCGTACAAACGCGCGCATACATCGAATCGGAGTTTTTTAATAAAATAAATTCCTACATAAATTTCGCTACACACGTTTAATTGGAATCAAATGATTTTGATAATCGCGCGATTTTCGCGAAGGATTGATTGATTGATTGTAGCTATATTTTTTGAGCGCTCTGGGTAAGACCCCTCAAGCGCGTAAAACATACAGTTGTAGTAATACAGTTTGAATATAGTTAATTCAACAAATGGTAATAAATCAACAATATATAAATCAATAATAAATCAATATATAAATCAATATATAAATAAAAAATGTAAATAAAATACTTGAGTAGATAACGTAAATTAATTATAGGAAATTGAATAACATGTGATGTAAAATTCATCTAGCAAAATATCAACAGCAATTAACAAAAGAAAAGAAAATCAGGTAAGAAGCAACAATTTAGCAATCAGTTAACAATGATAAGGAAGACTAAGCAATTTATGAAGTAAACAATAATAATGTAAACGAAAAACCTAGCCATTATGCAATAGATAGTCATAAGGAGAGAGAGAGAGAGAGAACAATCTCCGTCCGCGATGGACAATCCGGATTAGGTGAAGAACGTAACCCGTCTTTACAATCCAAACGACCTGAATTTCGAACACAGCCGTAATTCTAAGCACGGCTATATAAAGACCATAAATCTCTCGGCCGCCGCTTCGTATCAGTGACTTTGCTATCGTTACATTCCCCCAAGGCGCGTTCGCAATAATGCAACAGAGTCGTCGTCTCGCCGAGGAGAGAGAGAGAGAGGAAGAACAGCGGAGAGGCTTTTTACAATCACAAATGTGACTCGAGTTAACTCAGCAATCCGTTCTTATTGCTCGTGGCAACCAAGACGTGGGACGGTTCATCGGCTGCATCGGCGTATAGCGGCTCGTTCGGTCTATATACCGGGGGCATCTCGTCTCGAGAAAGACAGACTCGATTTCCATTCATTTATTTTCGCTGCCATTTCACTGATTGCCAAGTTCTCTCTTCCTCCTCGCTCGCGTGCTCTCGCCACCTCTCTCTCTCTCTCTCTCTCTCTCTCATTCTCTCCGACGATTCCGCCTCACTCTAATTCCCAGCTTTACCTTAATCATCAGGAGTGCAACCCGTTCGGTTGCTCGGGTTTCCGCCTTAAGGTCAAGCACCCGATAACCTGTCTCCGACGACCTCAAAAACCTCGCCCTTCTCCCTGTTTCTTTCGCGAAATTCTTTGCTTTTCGTCGTCAATCCGCAAGAAGAAGTATTCGCTCGAAGCAAGAGAAATACTCGTTAAGAACGGGAAGTTGATGAGAGACTGGTATTTTCGCTATTTTATATTTTTACAAGTATCTTTTTTTTTTTCAAGCACTTTGGCATCTTTCGTATACTTTCTACGGTTTTTAAAACGAACGTCGTGTCTCAGCATCGTCGGCTGGCGGAAAGTGACCGCTGGAAATGCGTCATCCAATGAGGGCCGCCAATGACTAATCCGTACGCTTCCCGCTGACGTCGATTGCCAGAGCTACTTCTGAAACAGAAAAAAAAACCTCGGAAGACGAAAAGGGAACCTCTCGGCTGTGTGTACGGCCGTTCATTAATAACTAGCCGGGACGAAATGTGTTTTTGGCAACAAAAGTCACGTATCCCGGATAAATGGTCACGAAATGAGAGGAGGAGGCGGGAGAGGGGGGAGGGGGGAGGGGGAAAGTGGGTCCGTGACGTTAATGGCAGAAGTGGGACGCATAAAGCACCGGGAAATCCACGGGAAAAAGAAAGCAATTTATGAGTGTCGGCAAAAAATAATGGTATGATAATGAAACGAATCGTAGCGGCGACCGAGCGCCGACCGAGCGTGCGCTAACACACTTTCTCGAAACTAGTGACGGAGGGAAAATAGGGAGAGAGATGAAAAAAAAAAAAAGGACGGGAAGAAATAGAGAGGCCGAGCGAGATAGAGAGAGGAACACAATGAACGTAGAGAGAAAGAGAGAGAGAGAGAAGAGGGAAGCGAATTTCCTCGCTTCTAGCGAGCGGAGAACGTGGGGGGTTGACTTCGGGGGTGGTCGAGCGTGGAACCGGAGAATGACGCGTGTGAGAGCGGGAAGGCGGATAAAACGTAGAAAGAGAAGAGAGTACGGTAAGGATAAGGGCAAATCCACGCTTATGAGGCGCGCCAAGACAAAAGCCTCCATTCCGAGAGAGCCAATATACGACCGAGCTGCAATTCGATATAAATGCATCTGCGCTACTCGTAACCCCCCCCCCCTCCTCGAGAGCTTCTCGCGGGGATCGCGGAGAGAGGCGAGTGGAGGAGGGGTGAGAGAGGAGATGGAAGGGGGGAGGGGGTTTGTGGGAGAGATAGGACGGTCGACCGGAGGATTAGGGAGGCAGGTCGAAGGATGTCTCTGTTTGAGCGGAAAGGCCATCTTATCCGTCGCGTGGATTAATTAGGAGATCGAGGGTTTCGGATTTCCGTATAAACAATGGCGGCTTTTGGATGAAAACACGGACTTCCCATCTCGATAGCAAGTGGAGTAATGGGATTTTTCCTTTGACGACGACGAAGATTAAAATCTGAGAGAATCTCGGTTTTTCGAAAAGAACATGAAGAGGGATAACGAAACCAGGTTTTTATTACGACGCGTTCTTTCTCTCTCGCCCCCTGCAAAAAATTAAAAAAAAAAAAAAAACGAGAGGTCTCTCTCTTTGCAAGAGAGCTGTCGTTCTCGTTTAAAAATCTCTCGATTAACAAATATTTTGCGTGATGAGATGTCATCAGAGCAAAGCTCTTTCGCGTTTATACAATCTCGCGCGTGCTACTTGCTAGCACAAACATCGATTAACTTGAGTGTTAAATTATAACGTGCATAAAGCGAAGTTGTGTTTGACAAATAAAATAACCACCGCGCGCGAAGCGCTCGTATGTAAATATATATATGGGCGGTGGTATATCCGAGACGATAATCGACCGCGACACGAGTAATCAGCGTAAATATCGCCGGGAGTTACATCCTCATACACCGCCATAAATCCAACACAAAACGTACGCGCTAGCGGCGGCCGCGTTTGGTGAAAAATTCCGGGCGATTTCGCGGCGCTTTTCGGTGAAAGAGCCATTTTTGTTTGCCGCTCATTCGACCCGCGGATATAAGCCTTTGCAGGCGAAGCCGCTGGAAGCTAATCTAATCCTCGAGTGTATATAGCTGGCTCAACGGAGGACACGCGCGCGCAGAACACGCGTATACAAGAACACACGAGATACACACACACACACACACGGAAGAGATGAGAAAGAGAGAAAGAAAGGGAGAAAGATGTTCGTGTAATACCTGGAGAGTAGCATTCGTACGTACTCGTATGTGTGTCACCGATGTGTGCGCGCGATGAGGGTGGCATAGAGAGAGAGAGAGAAAGAGAGGAGAGAGTCGGGAGAAGAGGGTGGCGGAGCCAGCAATGGCGCTCCGCGCGCGCGGGCGTTTATTATTATGATTATACTTGATATCCCCTGCCCGAAGCAGGGCCAGCGAGCGAGCGAGCCAGCCAGCCAGCCAGCCTGCGAAACTTTCCCTCCTTTCCTTTCCGATATTAATATTATTTTTGCCCGGGCGTAGCGGCCGCCATATATCTCGCTCTGGGCATAAAATCCATTCCCCGTTCCAGGCCCCCTTCCGCCCCCTAGACCGCCCCACCCCCTTCAGTTCGAGGGAAGAGAGAGAGACGGGGAGATCGCGAAGAACTACCCTTGTTCGCGTGTCTCTCTCCGACCTCATCCGGTTCTCTATTTCCCATCTCGTTCCGTCGTCCCGTCTCTTTCCCTCTTTGATGCAAGCAGCCGAGCGACTGCTACTCCGCTGGGTTCTATTATTAATTAATGGCGGACCGGCCATTTTCTTTCTCCGCGCTCTCTCGGTCCTTTGCCTCCGCCGAGAATACGCGACCGGTTACCTCCGGTCTGATTAACGTGTCCGCCGCACGCCGTGTTTCCGTTACGGCGGCGACTCGACGCTGAGATCGCAGGTGCGCCGAGTGAATGAAAAGGAGGAGGATGTGCTGAAGAACGCTAGATTCGCGGTATGAGAGCTGCTCGTAAATAAGCGAGCTTTTTTGTCGTGGCTATTTTACGTGACATTACAAACAGAAAACTCGGTCGTCGCGCGAGTCCACGAAATTGGATGCACAATCGCGAAATTGGATCGATACTTTTTTTTAACTCAAAATGGGAAGTTGTCTGTGTTCTAAGCGCTAAATGAAACGGCTCGCGTGGAAAATAGCAACTCGCGCGTTTTTTATCTTGCGTGGCGTTGTTGTGTGCTTGCGACACGCTCGAGACAAACAGCGTGAGATAAAATTATTATTATTATTGTTATTTATTTACTTTTTGTAAATAAATAATATAGCGCGCTATCCCAAAAATCAAGTTTCTCGAACTGCCGCGGTTTTATTGCGCGACTCTCGACGCGCAAAGTCCACAAACATCAGCATCAGATATTTTATTTATTGTGCTATAAAACATTCGGAAGCGTAGCGCGCGTTCAGACAGCTATATAACGTAACGTCAATCTAGCGCACAAAATATCTATCGGGAAAACATCCGCGAGATTATGAGGCCGGAACTTGTGAAAAATAATTCGTCAGCATTCGTGGCAGCTGGGAGTCACGAGTGCTCGGTCGGGTAGATGGGTGATTGTCGTCGACGCGGAACTCGAAGAGGCTGAATGGAGGAAGAGGAGAGAGGAGGAGAGAAAGAGAGAGAGAGAGAGTGGGAGCGCGGGTGGTTTCCGAGCTCCGTGTGAGAAATTTTAAACTACGATCACCTCGGGGGGTAACCTCGACGTTAGTACATAGAAGGCGGAAGAAGATCGAAGACGGTGCGACGAGGAGGGCGGGGGAGCCTGTATGGCTCGAGATCGACCCAGAAGACGCCCATCGCCAGGTCCTACGTGCAGGACATCATAGGACACGGGGGTTGAGAGAATTGCTCATTTGTTCGCCGTAGTGACGGGGCCGGAGGATGCCCTGTAATGTCCTACAGCCTCCTTCTACCAACCCCCCCTTCCTCCCTTCCTCGCCACCGTCTCTCCCTTTTCCCTCTGCCACTCTCTCTCCTGTCTTCTCTCCCCGCGTTACTGCCACCCCGCTTTAGCCTCCCCTCCGGCTCTCTCCCCGTCGTGGCGGTGTTCGATCGAAATTCAATTTCCACTAGCTCACCCCTCTCACCTACCTTCTCCTCCGCCTCTTCCTTCTCTTCTACATCTCTCCTGTAACCTCTCCTCGGCCTCCTCCATGCCGTTCGGTACGGAGGACCCTCAGCACTGGGAGAAGAGAGGAAGCCACCGGCTGCATTCCGCGCGATAAATTACGCGGCTCAATTATTCACGGGAATCTCCAGGCGCCACTGTTTAAACGAACGCCCGGCCGCCGCCGTCGCCGTCGCCTCCACCGCCGCCGCCGGGATCTCACCAGGCGGGACGTAAACACGGAGACAGGTGATTTTAAGTGGTCGACATGACGCAGCAGCAGCAGCTGCTGCTGCTGCAGCCCGACGATAAAATCGCGATCTCTCTCGCGGGCTTGGGAATGCAAAGTCCGAACTTTCGGAAACATTCCGCAGACCAGACTTTCTTGATTCAATAATCGCAATTCATTCTGTATAACCGGCAACACGTTATATTCAGTATCGCCGGAGCGAATAAGCGAGATCGGAATGTAAATCGAAATGGAATTAAATTCTCTTGCGCTTCAGAAAGAAGAAGAAGAAAAAAAAAAAGAATAAAAGGGACGCAAGAATAGTCGCTTCTTTGCGAACAAAGCGAGTAGTAAAGCAAACGGTAATTAAATAAGGTACTTGGAGCTTGTAATTGCAAATATTTTTCCGTTGTTTCGATATTTAAAAATTGGCATTAAATTTTAATACTCACGTAATTATTAAAAAAAAAAAAAAAAACAGAATATCAAATTGTAGAAAAATTTCTGATTGTATTTATGAGATTTTTTTTCTGTCGTGGATTTTCCTAGACACGATCGTATAACCAGCCATATTATGTATTCCTATGGCCGGTTTGCCTCTCGTCTCGGGAATGAAGTAATGGAGAACCGACCCACCATCGGAGCCCCAACCCCACCCACTACGAGTCGTACCTATTTAAATAGCTTTTTTCCAAGGGGAACTCTCGAACAAACCCCACCCCTTCTTCTCTATCCCTCGGTGCCGCGCTAGTTACTTCGAATTCCGCGAGACCCTTTTCAAGTCTAAATAATTCAAAGGGGAGAAAGATACCGCCATTTTCTCTGTATATATATACATATATTCGATTGAAACATTACTAGTTTTTTAAACATTTTTTATCTCAAATTAGTTGCGTTTATGTGCGTGCGGAATATTTTATCCTCTTCCTCGCGCGCTTTCAAAGTTTCGCGACTGATTAACTTCAGCTTCCTCTCTCTCTCTCTCTCTCTTTCATTCTCTCTTGATTTTAAAACAGAGCAGCGCGTCGAGTTGTCTCAGTTTACAATCCAAGCGTCGAATCGCGGCGACACGTTGGAGAACGCGATATGGTAGGCGCCGTACGCGCGTTTTGAAGAAACGACTAGCGCGAAGAAACGGCGAAGAATGAAAGGTGGGTGGTGAAAGAGGAGGGACGGGAAACAGACGTCCTTTTGCACACAAAAGCAATAACGCTGATATTCTACGTGGAGCCGGGCCACGTCGTCTCGGCCATCCTCCTCGTGTGAGAGACCTTCTCGCGAGAAAGAGAGCATTCTCTCTCGCCCAGGAGCATATGAGGGTGGCCGCAGAACAAATACATTAATTTCGCCCTCTCCCCACCCCATTGCGTCACTCGGCGTCTCTCCGTATAAACACACGCCTAGTCTCTCTGACACGCGCACGAACTCGCCCTCGTCTCTCCATTCATTCTCTCTCTCTCTCTTTCCTCTCCCACACCGTTTCTTTCCTTTTCTCATCACTAAAGATACACGCGCGCTCACGCTCGAGGACACAGCGCGTGTGAATGTGTGTATATACACACACACACACACACGTGTGTACGCACAGAGAGACATAAGAGCTGCCATCGCTAGCTATTCGCGCGCGCACACACTAGCATGCATACGTGTGTACGTGTGTGCCGATGCGCGTTCTCCGGCATATAAGTAAACGGGGTGCAGAGTGTATGAGGGGGTGTATGTGGGTTGGGGAGAGGGAGGGGGACCCGGAGGTAGGCGAGTAGAGGGTGGTGTGTGGTTGCCATGGAAACGCCCAGTCCCTCTCTTATAATTATATGGGGAAAAATGGCTCGCGGACTTTTACCCCGCGTTACACCCTCACCCCCCCTTTTCTCCCGACTCCGCTTTCTCTCCCCTACCCCTGCCTATCGCGGTGGCAGCTCCGCTTCTTCTTCTGCTTCCTCCTCGCCTTCTTCTACGTACTTCTCCTCCTCCCCCTCCCCCCATCCTCCTCCTCCTCGCTTCTCTTCCACCACCTTCTCCATCGACTGCTTCTTCTGCGCCTTCTACTTCTCATCCGGCTTCACCTCGCCGTCTCATCGTACCGCGGCACCTACTTTGCCCGCCTCGGGAATATTATGCTTGCACCTTACCGGGGCGACTGTGTAACCATCCTTAACTCGCTTTAAGGCTGACTGCTCGACGCGTCTTGGATTTCACGTTACTTTCCCGACACCGTCGTTCCCTACAGTCAGATTCAAAGTTGCTCGTCGGAACTTTATATTTCCCCGAGCTTGGTGGTTTTTTTTCAACTCTAATAATTATATTTTGTTATCTCTAATTAGAAAATCTCCGTTATCCGGAATATCTTTGAATTCTGTTAATATTCCAATGTTTGTTTAATTGTTCGTGTAATTGTTTATTTCTGTTGGCGTTTCTTCGCGCGTTAATTTTTCTCTACGTGTCCGCATTTTTTCTACGCTCGTATAATAAACGTATTTGATTTACTGGCCGAAGGAGATGCGTGTGAGACGCGCGCTAGGCCTGCTGCCTCGCACGCGTTTTATTTTTGAAACGCTTGATAGCGTAACCGAATTTTCTGATCTCCTTCTGGTGCTTCGGGTCGCTTCCTTTTGTTACGATTCTTATAATATGCACCGAGCGAAAATATCACGCTCGCGGCTTGCCAAGTCGACTTATATGTCGTCCTTAAAACTTGTTTTAACACCGCTCCGTTTCTCATGAAACATGTTACGTAACTTTTGCTATTACCGGTATCACTGTTACACATTTCAACGCTCGTTTATTAACTCCGCGGCACAACTTGCAACGCCGTGTCCCAATTTGATCTCAATATCTATTTTGATTTAATTGCGAGAAGATGGAGATTGGATGAACGATCTGGAAAAAAAAAAAAAAAAACGTTTAAGCAACCGTCATATTGCCAAGGTTTATTTCGAAGGGGATGAAAAGATAGTCTGTGGGGGCAAAGAGAGAGAGAGAGAGAGAGAGAGAGAGAGAGGAAATCGTGATGAGATTCGACGGAAGAAAAGACGGAGGTGCGAGGCACGAGACGAAAATTTTTTTCGGAAAGTAGCCGATGCCTTCGGTCAGCGTTTAGTGGCGCAACGTCGAATTGCGGAAACAACGGAGACAAATTCTCCATTTCGAGTCGCTTAGTAACGGTCATTGCACGCGAGATATGTGAGACGCACGCGAAACACATTTGCGAAACTGTATGTTTGCCTTTAAATATATCCCGAGACAGCACAAAAATCCAAGAGAAATCTTCTCAAAATCTGTCTCAAAGACGTTTCAATTATTTTTTAGCCTTTTTTTTTTTTTTTTAATGGATATCTTAGTCGCGACGTCTTTCGGTTCTTTTGTGTACGCGCTGTGTATCGATTCTCTTTCTTGTCAGAAATATTCGTGAAATATTTACGACTTTGAGAGATATAGTTTTACTTTTAACTTGATTAATTTTTTGTATCTCTCAAACTCCCGGCGTGTTCCCACAATAAATTAGCGGAACCGAGAAGATTCTTTTTCTCGCAAGCGGGGAAAAAAAAAAAAACAACAAGAGTTTAACGTAACGTGTAATGGCGAGTTCAAGGAACTGAAAGAAAGTCGATTATCCGCCATCTTTCTTTCCGCGTTTAACGGCAAATCTAAGCAATCGGCCGGCGATTTTAGCGCTCGGCACACACGGCAAATTCTTATTTCAGGCTGCTTCCCCAGATAACGGCCATTGCCCGCGAGAGATAGGGTAGCACGTGTGTATATATTTCGCGTGTGTGGGGGAGTGGGGTGGGGGAGGAGGGGTGTCTTCGGCGAGGGGGAGGTTTGCGGGGGCAGCAGCGCGCGGGCAGGTCAAGAGTGGTGGAGAAAAAGAGGCGGCCGTAAGAGAGAGGGAGCATATTGCTCCGAAGTAATCCTACTTGATCGCGGTTTTCGGCTTCCCCGGGCGTGTGCGTGCACGCTACGTCAACGTGCAGGTGTGCGTGCGCGTACATGTGTTCCATCTCATACGGGGACTAATACTCGTGCGTGAGAGCTCGAAGGATTACTTGCCTTAGGAGCCGCCCTGACGTCTCCGTTCCTTCTTTCTCTCTCTCTCTCTTTCGGATCCCCAACCCTCCCGATTTCCGCCTCGTGAAACGACGGAGAGTCTTTAAATACCCTCGGGATGCGAGTGTCCTGGACACTGGAAACGTGTTCAGACGACAAAAAATATAATTTCGAATCGAACCTGCCGTCATCCGCCCGCTTTTATAGCCCTCCGAGGGTGGTCCCGGGGATTAACACGTTTCGACCAAGTGCTTACGAGAGTCGAAAATATTTCGCTGCATCGAACAAGCATCGCAAAAATCTACATCGTTGCCAAAAGGCAACAAAAATTAATTAATCTCGCTCGCGAAGCTTGTTGGCCGCGCGTAATCGCGTTGTTGTTCGACAAACAACGGGCGTCTTGTTTGCAAATGAAGTCACGAGTCGTTGCGATTTACGAGAGATCGTTTCGGACACACAAAGCGCGCGCATGATTAGTCGATTTAATGAAATAATCCTCTTTGATCGGCGAGCCTCTCTTTCCCCCCCGGGTTTCTCCTCCTCCCTGGACTTTCCTTCGGGATTCTCTGGCATCCTCAAAGGGAAACACTTGAACCAGAACGTTTTAATTGCGAGCCCCGTAGCGATCTCATTGTTTCCGCTCGGTCTGCGAGTGTTTCCGCGATAGCGGCGGTGAAGGAAAATGCGTCTTAAAACGTCGCCGAAAACTCCGAAGGGGAGGGACCGTGGCCCTTTGATTCCCGAAAGGAAAAGGAACGGTTATGTGTGCGACAACACGCGCACACGCGTCTAAAATCTCCCATCTCGCCTTTCTCTCTGTGAGTCCCTTTGCCCGTTTCTTTAAATCTGTTTCTCTCTCTCTCTCTCCCCGTTCCCTTCTCTCGCTCTCCCTCGGAGAGGCGGCCTCGGATTCATTATAATCGATACGTTTAACGCTCGCACAACAAGGGACCACCGAAAACGCTCGGCGAAACGCGCCGCGAACGAAAATATCGCAGCTTTAGCTAAAAGCGACGAGTTATACAATCGATAGAAAAGTTTGCGGTATCCGCGGCACATTTATACATTTATGTACAATGACGTAATCACGCGCGATCGTAAACGCACGGGAGAGAACTTAACGCGGGAGGAAGATCGATAGAGCTTGAGTTCACTCTCCGTCCTGCTCTTTCTCTCTTGACTCCTTGACGAGAAATCTTGGGAAATGTAAGGAAATCTTCGCACACAATGACAGGAGGAGAGGGAGGGAGGGACAACGGATCATTGGCTAAGCCGCGGGTCGTTAGGATTAATGAAACGTTTCAGCCGCACTGCGGTGACGGAACGAAGGGATGAGAAAGAAAAAAAAAAAAAGCTGATCGAGAGCCCAAGGACATAAGAAAATCAGTCCGGAGACCGGGTGGAAATGGCGACTTCGTGAAGAAAACGAATAATAAAGTGACAGATCGTATATACACATCGGTATGAGATAGCGATACGAACGGGGTAGCGATTTATCGCGTCAATTCCTTGAAGAGAAACCCCCCTCCCCCTCCCTCCCCCTCCGTTCTTCTTCGATTTCGAGAATGTATATTTCGCCGAGAAATAACTTTGAGTGATAAAGTTTAAGAAAGTAGAAATGAGATCTAATTCCGCAAAGTTACACGAACGTCAGGGCATTGTGACTGTCATAATGGCGGATGCTGCGTCACTCACGACGACAAAGGAAACCGCGGAGGAAACAGAACGAGACCCACGAAAATATTAATAATTATGTTAATGTCGTAATATAAGACTCGGTTGTGAGAGAGAAAGAGAGACGTGAGTAGAGGACAGTCGGAGAGAAAAAAAGAAGAAAAAAGAGAACACAGATGGGTGGCTCTCTCTCTCTCTCTCCCCGACGTCAGAATATCTCCTTAGTTCCCTACGATGGGGCTGGCTCGTCGTCGGGGAGTAAGGGGGTGTAGGTGGGGGTGGACCTTATTTTTATCAATATCTTACGAGTTGCGCACGCGCAGCGTGCAGCATCCCTTCCGACGAACCCTCGAGAGAGGTCCACACGTAGAAACAGACAGAGCGGGCGGAAAAAGAAACGAGAGTTGAAGAGAGAAGGTGATATCCCACATGAGAGGGAGAAGAGCGAGAGAAGCGCGCGCGCGCGCCCGTGTATGCATGCGTGTACGCTTTCTAATGAGTGTGTGCATCGAGAGCGTGTTGGTGAGCAGGCAGAGAGAGAGAGAGAAAGAGAGAAAGAGAGGCCGAGGGAAGGGGGCGCCTAAGGACCCCCCTAGGACAAAATGGAGCCCGCTTATACTCCGCCGCCACTGCAAAGTGCATCCTTCTCCAAGGATCCGCGCCCTTCTCTTTCGCCGTTTCTTTCTCGTTCTGCCTCTCTCGCGCTCGTCTTCTCTCTTTACCCTCTCTTTCTCTCTCCTCCTCACCTTGCACTCCTTCCACCGATCCAGGTATTCCCTCATGCGGATGCAAAATCGACGGAGCTTCTCGGGATAATTGCTGCTCCGGGACTCGATTTCCAGACGCGAGTATATCTCGAGTACACTTGGAGGAAAGCTCTGCCCGTGGTCGGGAAAGAAGAGACGGAAAGGGGGAGAGAGAGGGGGAGGGAGAGCGAGAGAGCTCGCAGCGATTTCTCGTTTGTAAAACGTTTCTTTGGACACGATATGGTTTGTTATCGTTCGCCAATATAACTTTGCGTGCCCGCGGATACGACGGCGCGCGCGCGCGCGCGCGCGAGTCCTTTGGAAAAGTCTGACGGGAACATGTCAGAAATGTTTTTTTTTTTTCTTGACGAACGGACGATGCCCGCTACAGTTTGTGGAGACGCACTCGCAGCGGCGAAACTTTATCTCGTGCGTGCGCGGATTCCGCGTATTTAAAAATTTCGTAATTGCGATCGACTCGACTCTTCGACGCGGCGTATGAAAAAAAAATAAAAGACATATCGCGATGTATTGCTTTTTGGCGTGATTCAAAGGGATCGGTCCCTCTTCCTCTCTCTCTCTCTATCGCAATTTCTCCAACACACATGCTAGCTCTTCTTTTTTTTTTCACCAGCGGACAGTCGCGGTCGCCTTGTCCGGTCCCCGGCTCCTTAATTATGAATCACCACCGTCATTTACCTTTATTTATCGTTGTGCGACTCCGCTCTTGATTTACCGCCACGATTCTCGCGCCTATTATTCCTGTTTTTTGTTCCGCCGCCTTCGAATTTATTATTCCGTCGCGAGAGAGATTCTATTTCGTCTTTTATATATATATATGTATAAAACGGCGAGCGCGTTTCGTTCCGTTCGATGTAAGCCGATCGATAAAATCCACGTGCGGTTATTCACTCGTATCGAATAAAATCGCGCCTCGCACGAGGAGCGTTTTTTTTTTTTTTTTAGATCACGACGTAATCGCATATTACCGAAACAAATTAAACATCTATGTTAACGTCGATGTTAATTGTTTGTGAAACGGTTTGGATTTTGTTTTTCTTTTTAGTCGAGGCGAGGCCCTCTGAAAAATTACGTTTCCTTTTAGATGGCACAACGCGGATTTATCAGCAGAGACTGTCTGTCTCTCTTTTCTTAGCTCGTTTTCTCTGTCTTTTCTCCTTCTTTTTCTCGGCGAGAGATAGATATTATTTTCAGGCGCGGCGGGGATTACTAAAGGCAAGAGAATGGGTGGGTTGAGTTGGGAGACGAGGCACGAGGGGGTGGATCGGGTGTTTTGCAGCGCGAAATACCCTCCATTACACCGTGGGCGTCGTATATAAGAGATTATTTTTCTCTTCTCTCGCCTTCTCTCTTCTCTGTTTTATCTCACTTCCTCTCTCTCTCTCTTTCTCTTTTTTTTCTCTCTCTCTCTCTTTTTCACCGCTGTTCTCTGACGCGCTTCTCGCACCCCGGCGAGACCGGGGGATGAGTTTTAAAAGGTGACATCGTGGGAGAGGTCCCGCCGGCGTTCCTTTTTTGAGAAATTGCGGAAAATTAGCTGCACGACGCTCGGCGCTTCGTTATGTGACTCTCGTCGCGAGAAACGAGGAGAGAAAAGGATCGTTTGTCGGCGCCGACGTCGGAGGCGCGGCATAAACGACAAACGAGTTCACGAGTCGTTCGCGAATGTTTTAATCTCGGGGGAGCATAAAGAGAGAGAGAGAGAGAGAAAGAGAGTGATGTGTGTGTGTGTGTGGGAGAGAAAGCGTTTTCTTTTTAATGGAATGCCACTAAGGCTGAAGAATAAAAAAGCGACCGGACCCGCGCGTCTCTTGTGTCTCGAACTTTTCATACCTTTGTCCTTTCCGCCGCACATCAAGACCTTTTCGATCGTCCGTGTGAATCGCGGATGTGTTTTATCGCGAACTTAATTTTGCGCACCATTTTTATCACGTGAATGCTGACGATGACAACTTGCTGTCAGAAGCGCGATTAAGAAACTCACTCAGATTTGTTTCGGGACTCGCGATGTTTAAAACGAGGAGACGAGAAATTTTCCCGAAGACCGTCCCGAAGTAGGCCAGGTGAGTGACTGAAAAATTTTCTCTCTCCTAGCCACGAGGGTACAGATGCTGGGTCTATAAAAAAAAAGAACTCTACCCCAGGCACGGGTGCCCCCTCAGTGTAAAAAAAAAAAAAGAGAGTCTCCCCCTCAGAAAAACCCTTGTATAAAACCCGAAGGGGGTCACTCACCTACCGGTGGCGAGGGGCAGAGAAAATGATCGCGAAGCGTTCACACGTAGAACATTCATGAAATTTGTAATATATCATTATTCGGAAGAAATAGCCTGTATTTTTTTTTACCCCGTTTCGAAATGAAAAGATTTCCATTGTAATGAGTGTGGTTCTCTCCTTATTTTGTTACTTTCTGTTATTTAGAGAATATTTCGTAAAATTATCGAGAAAAAGAAAATTTTATTGTTAAATTTTACATTTTTCATTAATTTAACAATAAAAATAAGACTAATTAAATTATGTAGTGAAACATAAATCAAACAGTCGTAAAAATAATAAAATTGAGTTTCTTGTATCATTAACTCGCTGCTATAAAAAAAAAAAAATTAATTAATTTCGGAGCAATAAGTCACGAGATGACAACCCAACGTTTCTAGACTACGTCTCCCCAAGAGCAGAAGCACAAAAAAACGCCATCCCGAGGAGCGTGTGCCTCAGTTTTTTTTTATTCTCACGTTGCCGTATAACCCCCTTAGCCTCGGACATTACCAGCCGCTGGGTGGCGGTTTCGAAGCCCCATAGTGCCCGTAATCAAACACTCGTTATTCCTGTCTATCCTGGATTACGGGGTTTTCAGGATTTTTTCTCCGGGAAAAGTCCTGAATCCTTGTGTATCACGATGGGATTACACGGCCACGCCACCCCGCGAAATGACCAACCGTCGTATAATCTCCATGAAAAAAAAAAAAGAAAAAAGAAAAAAAAAACTAACGGCCACTTAAGTCATACATGCCTTTACATGGGTGTCTTTATGCGTAATATTAAAAAAATAAAAAATAAAAGTAGCGCGACTGAAGGATAAAAAAAATTCTTTTCGTAACGACAAATTTCTCTTCTTACATTTTGTTACACATAAAGTACATAATTTAACTTTTTGCATGTAATATTAATTTGTATTGATATTTATTTCTTTTTTCTATGATTTTTCTCTTATTTACTCGGAATTAATATTGTGGAAATATTTATTTATACGCACCAGATGAATATTTGCGCGGAACGCAACGGACTTATTATATTGAACTGAACTAACTGAAAAGCGAGACGATAAGCGATGCGGGATCGATGCTTACGAGCTGTTCGACGATGCGTTTTCCGAACCCCTCGAAAACGATCGGTCGAACGAAACATCCGTTCACGAAACGGGACAGGATCACGTGTGTGCGGAAGCGACCGATCGGTTTCGGAGTACTTTTTTGCGAAAATAACGGTGTTCCGACAAGAGAGAGAGAGAGAGAGAGAGAAAGAGAGGAGAGGGAGTATGAAAAAAATGGGAAACATCTGTCGGTCCTCGATGTCTATCGAATGGATCGACTAGTTCTCCGCGCGCCGAAATGGAGTGTGTTCTCAGCGTGAATGTGCTACCCTCATAATGAGAGTAAAATCGGTAGACGTAGTAGAATACAATATAGAATATGTAGGTTTGAAGGAGAAAGATTTAAAGAAAATTTGATGTAAAAAACCTGCTCGATGCAAACAGTTTTAATTTGCTGTCACAGTTTTTTGACAGAAGTTATTTTTTGCACATCGCTACTCATTTAAATGTCTATTTTACAAAATATATCATTTGCGCGCTTTATCGCACACAAAATCGTGCATATCATGAAAATGAAATTATCTTACACACATCCGATGAATCCACTGATGAGTTTTATCGAGAGTCAGCACGAATATTGCTGACGACCAGAACGATGCGATTCTGTGCCGGGCATCATGGGGCATCGTATGAAGAAAGAAAAAACAGAGGAAAAACTATTAGTTCCGGTTGAGAAGGGAGAGTACGGGAGGTTTGCGGGAAAGGTGATCGCAAAGAAAGAGAGACTGGACTTCCCTCGCGCGAGGATTCACCCTCGAAGAACTTGCGCGCTTGCCTTTCACGCTCATTTCATAAATTCTAATTTATCGCCCGCGGAAAATTGGATCCGGCTAATCCCCGCGATCGATGCCGGCCTACGTTCCACGTGTCTTGTTGTAACACACACGTCGATGCGCACGATGCATTGTTGTAGTCTCGGCAACATCTGGGAAAAATTGCCCGCGATTCGAGAAATTGATTTCGCGGTCCGACGAGAGAAGCGAGCTACGAGCAGATGACAATAAATTAACGTTACTTCGATATTTCGAAAGAAAACTGACAGAAGTTGGTTTTTTTTTTTTTTTTAAATACGTTCACATATTTTTGTCGTCAAAGTTTCCCCGTCACGTAATACGCCGGTGTAACATATCGTCTCGTAATTGCCCCTCATTCAAAAGCGAATTATACCCTTTCGAATACGAAGCGCCGGCGTGACGAGGATGGTTAGCGCGTGTCCTCCGATTAGTCGATTTCCCTTTGACTGTTTTTTTTTTTGTTTTTTTTTCTCAACAGTTTTTGTCTCATGCTGAGACAGTCGCCACTTTTTCTGCGTCGGCCAATTTTCGGGTGTGCAAACACGGCCCATTGTCGTGTGGCGCACGCGCCCTTCACTCCGTTCTCCATCTCGCTTCCGTCGTTGCAGGGGTAAAAGCTTGGCTCCGAAACGCACCCTTTTTCGCCCCATCTTGCTCTCACTCTCCGCTCGCTGTTTTTCCTCGTTGGCCTCACTAGCGGGATTTAAATATGCAAAGCGACTTTTTTCCTCGCCGCGTCGGCCTCTTCCCTTGTTTGGTCCGCCGCGCCCACATAATTACCGGGTGGCGGGAAAATAACGAACAAAAAACCGCGCGCGCGCGAGGAACGAGAGCGAACGCGACGATGAGCTGGAAAAAAAAAACAGATAAGAAAAAAAGCCAAGCGAAAAAAACCGATATCACAATTAGACCGACCGCGTACCGGGGAAGGCTGCATAATGTCCCCGCATAGCGGACAGAAAGGGGTGTCACGCGATTTAATCGCGAGAGGGGTGCTTGCCGGAACTGTAAACTTTGGCATTATGCTCACCCGCTGAGTAGGGGTTGTTTTTTACGTATCGACGCAATTACATCCCGTTACAGAAAGCTCGTAGGAAAATATTCGGAGAAGAGACGCACGTTTTCAAAGAACATATTTTGCTTATCGTATATCAGAGGATTTTTGGCGTTGCCACGAACGTCAGTATTATTCATTTTTCAACGGACGGTCGCGTCGTCTTTTTCCCCTTCGAATTATCGCCATTAAAAAAAAAAAAAAACAAACAAACAAAATCGTGATTCGTGTCGCCGGGACTTTCAAGTGGCCAACTCGAGAGAAACGTTTCGTGCGAGGAATTAATGTACGAGGTGTGTCGCGCGGATTAGTCTCATTATTATTCCCGAGCGAGAGACGATGTAGCGTCTTGAAAAAAAAAAACCGTCTCGGAAGATTAACGAGCGAGCAGCCCTTATGAGGCATCTCGACGCCTCGAAAACCACGAGCGAGAGAAAGAGAGAGAGAGAGAGAAAGGAGAAGACAGTGCGAAAAGGACGAAAAAAAAGAGACAGATCTTTTTTTTTTTTTTTTTTTTTTTTTTTTTAGAACAGCCGCCAGGCGTTGGTGCAGCCTTTGGAACATCGCGAGCGGAGGGGTGCGGCGGCTCTCGCGGTACGGAAAAAAAATCCATAGGGATCCCTCTGTTCATCTTTCTCACTCCACGACATCTAGCCCGAAAAAAAAGGGTCGTTGAAGCGGGTTGTGCGTGGCGGAACAGGGGATGAACGAACGGGAAACTTACAAGGGTGGTGCTGATGGCGCGGTGGCGGTCGCGCTAAAGGCAAAACAAAAGCTGGGCGACATTCTCGGACGCCTTTAAAAACATGGCTGCCCCCACGGACACGACGGAAAGAATAACAATGATTAATTTAGCTAACCGGCGAATTATAAAAAAAACATTAATTAAATAACATAAAGATCATGTGTGAGAGAGAGAGATAATCAAATGAATTGTTTGATACTGTTGATATATTTGCCGATAGACGTTCGCAAGAACGACGGCGTTTAAAATGAATAATTTATTTATAAGATTAATAAATCGTGTTAATTAAAAATAGAAAATTTAGAAGTTCTATAACGCGTGTGTTACAACAGCTACGCAAAAATATTCAATTTATTCGTCTCACAAACGTATTGCTAATTATTTACGTTGACAATTTGCTTTCCTTTAAATCGGTCCAGTTTGTTTTTTTTTTTTTTTTTCGTAATTTTTCACGGCGATTGGACAAGAGAAAGACAGGTTTTTTTTCGTATGCATTTATAATAGAGAAAAAAATCCATAAAAAGCGACCGCGCCCATCATATATAATAGATAGTCTCCCTTCTCGGTCAACCTTCTCATCTCATCTCGCCAGTTCGAGCAGCCTTCACCTTCTCCTACGCCATCCCTCCAGCCTCTCTTTTTCTCTCTCTCTCTCTCCCTCTAACATCACCCACCAACTTCAACCCACTTTCAATCAATATTTAAAGAATTGCGCCTTAATAACCATCGTGGCGTCACGTAATGGCGGGCTTCGCAATTCAAACACGCCATCTTCTATAAGAATCAAGATCTCTCTGCTCGGTCTATAATTTTGCTTACGCGCGCAAGTTATATACCTTTTGACAATGCTACAGTTCGCGATCTTTTTAGCACTATATTAATAAGCATTGAATCAACTGTAGATATAGAAAATAGTTCTCGTATGAAAATGATATACCTTCGGTCGGTTTGTGACACGCCGCAGATAAATTACGTATAGCTAGCAGATTATCTATCTTATCGACAGATGATCAGGAATTATCTGTTATGTATTTTTTTTTTACGCCGACAATTTTTGACCAATAACATTCGCGAAACAAAATGCGATCATTTTGAGGTCAAGGCAAAATTTAACATAAATAACATTTTATTTAATAAATTTATTTATCTTAAAATTTAGATTATTTAGATATTCCCTCTCTCCTGTGGCTCTGCGCAGTCCAAGCCGGGCCCTCCTATCCGGTTTCTCAACAAGTATGGGAGGGCAGGTTGTTAGCCTAGAAGGGCAGGTTTGTTAGCCTAATCTCCACTTTCGAGTTTGATGGACCTACAAATAGGTGGATTCCGAACCACTAAAAAAGCTTATAAGCACTTCGAGCTGATTGGAGGCCCGATTTCTGCTCGCTTTCCAATCGATTTCCAGGCTTGAGACTGAAAGAGACCAAAAATCGTTTCGGAAATCGGGACTTCCCCGCTCACAGTCCTCCTATTCAAACCGCGAGACCATTGGGTATTTATATATTAATTAATTAATTAATTAATTAATTAATTAATATATTTATTTTATATAGATAACAATATGAGGAATATAAATAAAATGTACACATACTTTCAAGGGACTTTAATTTAATCCAAGTACAATCATATACGTATATTATATGTGCGATAATATTCTCGTGTTATAATTGACATTGAATGTTAAAAAATAAATCAATGCAATAATAAAATTGGTTCGTCGTGAAAATAACTCAATACTGTATTCAATATTTTTTTTTCTCTTAAAAATTATCTCAAGGCAGTAAAATTCAGGGCACTTGTCAATGGAGAGTGCCAATGTAACAGTAATATCTGCAGGTCATCAATAATACACAGTAACAATCTATATATACAGAGTCACGAATATATCTGTAGAGTTCGCTAATAACGAACGTTTCACGTTTAAATTTTATGTGTAAAGTGTGATTTCTTTAGTCAGATGTAGGTAATATGTACACACACACGCGCGCACACACACACACACAGGATTCCTCACGGTATTAATTAAAAAGTCGGCAAGCAGTCTTCGAAGTAGTTTTTGTTTTTTTTTAATCTCTAAAAAAAACGCGCAAGAAGATGTTTTGTGCTACGGTCAGTTCGAAAACTCCTTGGGGAAGTTTATCCTGATTTGTTTATGACATATATATTAAAAAAAATTCCTATACATATTTGTTACACATTGTTTTCTTCTGTTTCTATCGCAATATCCGATGATTTCAAATTTTGGGATCTTATATACAGTAAAACCTCATTTATCCCCAACGACTTGAGGCCCAATCTCTATTACACGAACTTCCCATTAGTGAACCTCCGAAACATTGAAGCTTCTATTATCTGAACTAATAACAAAATGTGGAGATGCTAGCGGGCCTCTATTAATCGGACAACTCGGTTATCCGAACTTTCTTGTTCCCCGATCGGTCCGGATAAACGAGGTTTTGCTGTAACTTGTTTTGCAGAATTCTTGAAACTCACGTAGAAAATGCAAATTTTGAAGATCATTGGAAAAAGTTCAAAACAATTATCGCGCGATGACAATTATATTTTGCATACGTGTAATATTTGGAAGATTAATATTTGTGAACAACGAAATTGCGCTCAACGTGCATCGCGGCGCGTGCGAATTCGCTCGTCACTATATAAATAGAACATTCCTATATAACGTTATATAATAATGAGAATACTAATAATAATAATAATAATAATAATGATACACAGTAGTGGTAAAAATCACATCTCTGATCTTTCAACTTATTTAAATACGCTAAAAAAAGCACATCTTTGGTTCTCTTTAAACATTTAGAAGAAAAAGATTGTTTTGAAGGCGTGTGTTCAGATGTTAATTAAATCCAGATCACACAATAATGCGAGATGCGGAGATAAAAGTATGAAAAGTGTCGATAAAATTGTTGATCGTCGGTGATCTGGCAGTAATTCGACCTCACAAACCTCGCAGTCTCACAATCCACCGTCTCGCCCTCCACTCAACAAAGAAAACAAGAGCTAAAGATCTCTCCATAATATCTGCAACGTGATTAAAGCTCTCTCTCTCTCTCTCTCTCTTTCTCTTTGCGTAACACCTCCAAAAAAATTCACATTTTCCATGTTATTCTATAAATACACTATGATATGCTCTAACTTTTTATCTTATTCGGATGCAAATCATTATAGAACGGTTTTGGTTAAAGTGTCGCATTAAAAAAAAAAATCGCACTGCTGTAAATTCTATTGCTCAAATGTTCCGCGCAATCAAAACATTAATTTCAACAAACGTACAAATACTTGATAAATATAATTTGACAGATTTGTCCCGCGACGAGATAATCTCGTTTGCGATAATATCAATGCAATGACAGTAATAACACAGCCCCACAAAAGAAAAAAGTGGAAAGACAAGACCATGGTATCTATATATGTTTTTGGGGTCGCTGAATCCGAATCCGGGGTCCGTTTAACCCGATCAGGTCTGGGTTAAGATCGGTTCAAAGTCAAATCCAGAGATTCGATTGCCAACAAAGTAAACCAATATATCTATACGGTTTTGGGGTCGCTGAATCCGAATCCGGGGTCCGTTTGACCCGATTAAGTCTGGATTAAAGTCAGTTCAAGGTCAAATTCAGAGATTCGATTGCAATTGACCTTGAACTGACCTCAATCCAGACCTAATGACCTAAAAACGTATAGATATCATGGTTTTGTCTTTCGGACATTCCACTTTTTTTCGTGGGGTTGTGTAATTTTTCACATGTATTTTCAAAATAACATAGGAAACTTGAGAAGTAAATAACTGAATGTTTTCGTCGACTCGATCATTACGTTACCGTAAATAATTGGTCACAGACTTTTTACATTTTGGGTTTGTGGGTACCATCTTGTCGACACATCATTTTCGACTCGTAAATCCGAAGAAAACCATGCCGAAATACAAAAAAAGAAAAAACAAATATTTTTTTCGAGCTGATTTTTGTACAACATTTTGTGACCTTTTAGATCTCTCAATAGTCGTTTGTGTAAACGATTGTCCTTTGAAGATATAGTTTTGAAATACAATCCTTAGCCTTAGCTCCTTATACAGCAGCCAGATTGCTTGGGTATGGCTCATGCTGCGAGCAGGTTCTTGATGTTTTTAGGGGTGTTTTCTTCGTTTAAGTGTTTTGTAGTGTAACGAAGGGCATTCAGGAGTCCTTCGCTTTTACAAGGCGGCTGATCTTTCAACAACTTTACACAGCCCTTGACCTGTTAAATTACAACATTATTAAGTAGGTATGAGTTGAATAAAAAGATCATAATAATCAAGAGGAGAGTCTTCTTTCTCGATCCGATCAATTTATACTTTTGATTTTTGAAAACTAGACACTTTTTATTAGAAGATGAAGCTTTAATATGTTGATGAAACTTTAAATTTTAAACAAGATTTTTCCCAAGTCTCAAGAGATGTAAAAGTAGTTCGCAAAAACGTCTAGCTCTGAAATGCCACCAGTCTGTCAATTATTCAGTTTTTAACCAAACTGAGATTCATCTTCTAATTAATTTGTTTAGAAATCTTTTCCCATATTTTGCTTTAGACTGATCGTCACCGTATTTCGCCGTTAAGTAAATATTTCTGAAGGAAAGTCAAGTGCACACAATGCTTCAAACCCCATGTTGCTACTTCTTTTCTATTTGAAAAAAATTCTGGGAACAAACTCTCAAACATTTATCTTCTATTCAAGTTGAAGATATGTACAGGGCTTTGCTGAACCGGTATGGGGCAGGGTGTTGTGCGATAAACAAAACAATTTGTGTGATTGTCCCAAACGTTTTGATTTTAAATTGTTATTTTAGCACCCACTGAAGAAGATTTAAGTTAAAATCGAGACGTTTGGAACAATATCACACAAATTGTTTTACTTATCGCACAACCCCGTAGTTCAGCAAAGCCCTATTACACATCCTCAATTTGAATTTTTTAACCTGAACTTCAAGAGGACATTCCCTCAATATCAGCTTGGTTATTCATCTTCTACCTGAGAAAGCAGACTTCTCTAAAAGGAGCGTTTTGTGTGAGAAATACTTATTAACAATTTTCGTTTATTACTCACATCCACATTCGAACCCTTTACAAAGGCACCTTGGGGGTGTACATGATCATAGAGGATGACCAGACCTACCATAACCCTTAAAACAAAGAGCTGGGTTTCCTCTCGTTGGAATTGCGCCAACAGATTCCTGGAAAAAAGATATTTCCCGAATTAGCTTTGAAGAAATTCTTCGCTCGCTTGAGGTGAAATTCTTCTCTCGCGCGCGCGCATATTTCGCTCAGTATTTTATTATATACTCACGGATTTTCCAACATTCGAAGACACACTTTTGCCATTGTACCAAGTGTTTCTGTAATATTTTCCCTGGCTATGTCTTCGTTCTAAAAAAAAAAACAAGAAAAGAAAACAATTATTGCACACACACAATGAAATGAATTTGAGTAAATCCGGCGCGAGCCGTATGCATAATTTACGAATATTGTTTATTCTTACTTTCTGTTTTTTTTTTTTTTAGCACATCGGAAATTCAATACTGCAGAGCTAGCTTTTGAGAACAATTGTTCTCAACATCTCGGTTTCGCGAAACACATATTTTAATTGCATGTAAAATTGAGAGAATTGTTTCAATATTCTATTGTTTCCTCTGTTATCGATTTTAATTAATATATAGCTCGCATCGTGCTCTTTGCCGCGTTTACTTGTTGTGTTTGATCGATGTTGTTGTAGTTCTCTCGCGTCGAGAGAGAGAGAGAAAAAAAAAAAGAGAACCAGAGGGAGGTAATTTAAATCGCAGAACAGGATATCTGTCAATTTTCTGCTTCAACAGATCCATTATTCTCATCGCGAATTTTTTTCCCATCCGTCCGGGATTATTACACACACACACACACATTACATGTCGATCACGTAACGCGCTTATTTGTCATCGCGATCAATAGAAGCAAAAGCCAATGATGCGGCGCGACGAGAACTGAATTTATCCGAATAGAATCGTATCCGACACAACTGTTCGAAAAAGTTTAACCGAAACAAACAAAAATTTTACGACGTCGTTATAATTTCGCGCGCGAAAAAGAAAACTGATTTTATTCCTAAACGAAACACTTGCACCACGTCGAAATGATCGCGAGAGAACGCGCGGGGAAAAGCCTGCGGATTACCGCGGAATTTCATCTAATTGCCATCAGCTGGCCGGATCGATAATTGTCCGGGGAGCTCGCGCGGAGACGAGAGAGAACAATGTATGGGGGAGGTGATGCCACTTACGTCCATCAAGAAAGTAATGGTCGCGTGACTCAGAACCCGAAGCATGGGTGTCGCGTGGGCGTAGAACAAGGACATTCGATTGGCGAGTTCGTTGCCGACGATCAAATCCTTCTCGGCGTTGTCCTGGTGCGCCAGAGACGCCCTCGTCAACGTTCGTCGATAATAACTGAAGTCGTTCTGGATCGCCGGCGTTTTCATCTTGTGCTCGTCAAACTTCAACACAAACTCGAGTATCTCGGCCAGTTGTTTGACCAGAGCTTGCTGGGTTTCTAGGTGCTGCGTCGGCGATAGATTTCCCGAGCACAGTTGTCCCAGAATTTTCGGCACGACTCTCTCTGCGCAAAAGAAAAAAACGTGTGCAAAATGTGGAAAAAAAAAAAAAATATTACGCCTCTGCAAGAACTTTAAAGACGCAAAATTAAATACAGATTTTAAACGGAAAAAGAAGGGAAGCGCTTCAAAGGGTGAGGCAGCAGCTTGCAAGGCTGTTCTCAAGCCTAATCCGATTAAAAACTAAAAAAAAAAAAACTTTGTCGCGAAAACAAATAAATACATACTAAAAAAAATGATAAATAAATAAACGATACAATACATCAAATACATCCTAAAAAATACATACAAAAAATACATCAAATACATACTAAAAAAAATGATAAATAAATAAACGAGACTTGAATAGAAATGGAGAGAGAGAGAGAGAGAGAGATCGTTACAAATGATTTTCGAGTCAAGTAATACAATACGACGATAACGAGACGTTTCAGATCGAGATGCGAGCAAAATGTTATATTTTGTTTTTCCTACGTAACCACCGACGTAGTTTCAATAAAACGAAGCTCGCGCCGCAAGCACGGTCAGATATAGGTACGGACCGCGCGCAGAGATAAAAGTTTTTCCCAATATTCACCCGATATATCGAGTTTCTCAAGAGGCATTATATCTCGTCTCGTTATTTATAGAAAATTGTTATCGTTAATGTGATAAATGAAGCGTACCGAGTTCCAAGGAAAACTCGTAAAATCGTTTGAGTTTCGCGACGAGGGGCGCCACGGTCAGATAAGCTTTTCGTTGACATTCCTCGGTGGGTGCCGATATCGCTTCTCTGATTTCTTTCCCGGCCCCTTTGTAGCACTGTATCTCCTCCAGAATTGATTCTGAATTTTTCAACACTCTCTGCACCGCCTCGAACGTCTCGCGCTCGATGTCCGATGGTTGCGCGTCTAAAAAACAACGGAGAAAAAGAAACACAAAATAGAATCTGTCGAAGAATTTACTTTTTTTTTTCATCAGGCGTACAGTCTCAGGTTTGAAAAAACGCGCTACTTACTCTCAAAATCCAGAAACACGTCGTACTTTTGAGGTGTGCAACAGGTAGACTCGTCTCGAGCCAGAAGACTCAAAAGCTTGCCCATCGTAAGTGTACAGCTCCTTTCGACGAGAATCACTTTATAAAAAAGGCATCTGAAATGATCACAAATCGATTTATTTGTTTGAGTGAACGCGCGCTACATTTCGTATTCGCAAAAATCAACTCGAAATTATGTCGTCGCGCGATGCTCGAGTTGAATTTTTGCGGATTGTATATCCCGCGCGTATATCAAAACACAATTCGCGCGGAGATATTTTTCCAACTAAAAAAAAAAAAAAACACACATTGAAGAGATCTCACGCGGTGTAACATATCTGGCAAATATGTTTGGAAAACAAACGCGAGGGTTTGTTCGACATTTTAATGTAAACAGAGAGCGCGAATACGTGGAAGATGCGTTTATTACACGGGAGGTTGGGAGTTCGAATGTGAAAAAAACTGTGACGAGAGCTTGCGCGACTCATCTGGTCCGAGCTTCGCAGCGAAATTGAAATTTCTGAGCGAGAGTTTAAGCCCCTTTATACTCTCCGAATCATTTAATTTCAACACGCACGCACGCACGCACGCACGAGAGCGGCTCGAGGATTTAATGCGTATCTCTCGATACCGCGGCGGTTGACAAATGAATTCCGCGAACTCTTGCGAACGAGAGAGAATGTGTGCCCCCGCTGATCAATTTTCAGCGAACTAAACCGCCGACCTCCCCGCTGACCTCACCTGAAACGTTCGCGAACGGGTTCCATTTGTGATCGCGTTGATGAAGACACTTTGAGATCCAACGGTGACTCACGTGGGAAACGATCGAGTGTTTTACACGCGCCGCGCGCGCTATATGAAGTCAGACACCGCACGTTCCGAGAGAACAACCTCCGCGAGTTCTCTCGGCACTTGTCACTTGTACGCGCGACCGAGAGAACGATCGGTTTCTAAAATTGCAAACGAACGCTCCGAGATTCCGTACGTGCGGCGAACGGACGCGACGTACCGCGTTATTTTTGGACTTAAACCGCATTTCGCGCTCGTCATCTTCGACCGAGCTCTACCCCGCGCTCGAAAAAAGAATCGTACGTTATTGAAGTTCGATATATTTATGAACAAATTCGTGAAAACGCGGAGAAAATTATAACAAAATGATAATTTTTATAACGTACACGACAGTTGAAACTCTCTAGAAAAAAAAACAATCAAATTGATTTTAAAAAACAAGAATTGTGTGATTTTTAATTAATTTGTGGATCAGTGTCACGTATTAAAACGGTGGTTCGCTGCTCATGTATTTTTATACACAAAAGATATCTCGCAACAATAATCAGTTGTTCGGAATTCCGTGACGTTTTGATAACACGTTTTCTTATCAACAACCGCGAGCGATATCAATGTGAGATAACGGCAACGCGTCCGTGAAACCGCTGTGCGAGAAGAAAAGTGTTTGCGTGCGCCGACGTTCCCCTGGAATTCGTGCGGAAACGCACACACACACACGTCTGTCGCGCGCGATCGTTTCCTCGTGCGTGCAATTATTTCGTGTCGCGCGCACGTGTTTTTGATAAGCGAGGACGCGCAGAGTCGCGTTCTGATTAAACAGCACACGCCGGTGTGAGTGACCTGCTTGTCTTTTCCGAACGTTTCTTCATCTTCACCCACCCACGCCAATATTCGCAATAAGAGTGTCCATGTGTGTGTGTGTGTGTGCGCGTGTTCCAATCCTATCGCGCGACACCGCGTCACACCGCGAGACAACACAGAAATCCGCGACCTATCCGAATCGCGATCTTCCGACCGAAACGACTGTCGGACGCCAAAACAACTCCCACGCAAATGAGACGAGTTCAAAGAACTCGGAAAACGCGTTGCGAGTTGTTTCGTTGCTGATGATCGATTAAAATAATTAGTTTTCTTTTTTTTTTTTTCAAAGGGCCAAGTTGCTCCACGGCCTGTCGCGTATTGATTTTTTAGAGAAAATTGCAGTGTCCTGTAAAATTGCAATCTTCACAAACTACATTTCAATTTATCAAGCAAAAATCAGTAGTTGATATTCGAAAACACCAAATCGAACTTAATATTCGATTTTAATTAATTTTTATTACATGTGTGTTCTTTAGAGAGAGAGAGAAAAAAGATGTGATATAATTACGCGCGTATTTGTAATGTAAACAAAACCGGTTAGTGACTCGAGAAGAAACGATCTAATTAAATCTCTGTGGATCAAGTAATATTTACAATATCACAAATAGGGCGAGATCGTTGCGACGTTTGATTGCTCCACCGGTGACGAGACGGAGCGGCCGGCTCCGTCGTAGGAACTCGGAGTCGGAAAATGTCCTGTGGCAAGGATTTTACGAGGATACGCCGTGGTTTCTCATCGGCGTTAGACGCGTGACAATCGACGACGCGCACACCCTCGCGGCGTAATCGCGGCGTAATCGCGGTCGGCCGCGCGAAGAACACATGACGCCGTCAGGTGCACGGGACGCCGGTGCGTCGCGGGGTCAACGGGCAAGCCCGGTGCAACAACTGTCATTCGACAGCCGGCCATATTGCGAGGGGGTTGCTCGCGGGGGGGGAATTGCGCGAGTCCTTCCCTTATTTGGTAAAACGGCGGCACGCTCGCGCGCGCGGAAAATCGATGGGGGTTGGTTTTGCGAGCGAGAGCGCCGAGATGGCGCTGAGCATGGGGGGGATTGTCGAATGGATGTCGAAATCCCTCTTGTGTAATTTTGAGAAGCTCGGTCGGGAAAGCAAAGAGAACAAGCGCGCGCGCGAGCGCGACTGAGAAAAGAATTTATTACGACCGCGGGGCAAAAGTCAATCCGCGCAAATACGAAATCAATAGCAAATTTGAGAGAGAGAGAGAGAGATAAAAAATTGAAAAAGAAAATTGCGTGCTTCGAAAAGTTACGAGGGTTCGCTGGAGTTAATTCCGATATCGACGTCGGGACATATTTTAGGAGGCTTTCAAGGGGCGCGCGATAAAATTGTTGTATTTATTTCTAGAAATTTTCTATTTTGCTCTCCGCGCGTTGAATCAAAGCGATTGAAATTTTATTTACACAAGATTATCGCGCACGAAATATACAAATTTCTCCGAAAAACTCAAACTTCGAATGCGGTTTCATGCATCACTTTTGTCATTTCAATAGCGCGCTTGGCGATCGATTGGCGCGCGCCATTCGGAGAAATTGATATTCCTTACGAGGCTATTATCCGCGACAGTAATAAGATTGATGCACACGTGCGAGAAATGGATGTACGTGTATATATATATCGAGTCGATACCACGTGTCGCGTGTACTATTACTATCGATACTATTACTATTACTTCACGGACCAACGGGGTTGTGACGCCGACGTCACGTAAGGGCGATCGACGTCGCTCCACGTCGGGGTAGACCGAGAGCCACTCGGGGGGAAGCTAATCAAATTAGCATTCGCGTCGTTCGGCATCGCGCTAGGTTGCACCGATGCTTTTGTGGGTCAACGGTCGACGCGTAAACAGACGTTTCGACGTGGCCCGCTTCGATTTTTCAGACCGCGCCGATGGAAATCCCGCGAAATAGAGTAGATTCCGCGAAAGAATGTGGCACTCTTCGACGACGACTCAACTTCCCTCAAGATCGAGTTCCGACCTCTCGCGCGTGAGAATTCTTCGCAAATGATGAGTTTCACAGAAAAAAATCGAGTCGCGTCTTTTTGTTAAATAAAAAAAAAAGGACAATCAACTGCGGGTGAAAATTAGATTTTTTTGTACAATTTAAAAATGGGATGGACACTCGGGAAAAACATTTTTTCATACGAGAAACACATCAAACTAGTAGCTGTGTGTAATTACATTACGAAAAAATGTTTTGTTGGCAAAACAAAAAATATAACGTATTTAAAAAAAAAAAAAAAACAGGACAAACACCCGGGAAAAAATTCTTTACATGTATAGACAAATTCGATATCCAGTTATATGTAATCGCATCACGAAAAAAAAAAGTTTCGCGCTATTACATGGCCGACAAGAAAAATTCGCAACGGAATGTTTTAACGAACTGTTTTGTTAGGCAAAACAAAACTAGCGCAACGTGTGTGTAAAAACTGAGGTAAACATCCGGGAACAAAATCCTTCATATGTGAAAATTCTACATCTGGTTGCAATTGTATAACCACATCACGGAAAAAAAGTTTTGCTATTAACTCTCAACGAAATAGTTTTGCAAAATAATCAATCGACTTATTAGAGCGCAAATTTTTCTTGGTGGTCGCACTTGGTGGTAATCAATCTTCTTCTCGCTACTCCGGTGAAAATTTTTTCCCGTGTATGAAATCGATACCGTCTCGTGCGCGATCGTATTTAATCACACATCGCCGCATACAGAATATTTGATACAAAAGATATAAACGAATTTGATATCCGGCTATATCAAATTCGTTTACACATGATCTTTTTTCCCGAGAGTAAAGTTGCCTTTAATTAATCATGAAACGCGAACCGCGAATCGCAACAAAATTCGCGCTGTGTGCGGACGCGCGCGCTCTCGCAATTGCAACGGGAGATTTGTAAATGTCGTTGCGGCGACGAGGATTTTTGCACCTCTTTCAATATCGCGATTGGATAATCGTCGGAAATTGTGGGCGAGGATAATCGTCGCCTATTAAAGGCCTTTTTGTGCATCAATTCCAGCAAATCAATTGAGAGAGGCTCTCTCTTTCTCTCTCTATCCCCATCGCGCGCTGTACACAACCCCTTCTGCCGCTTGACATCATCTCTCGTCGCATCTACGACGCAATAATAATTCTGTGCTACGGACTCGAGAACTTCTTTTATTTCTGCTTCGCACACTTGTCACAAGTCGTGTCACATATTTATCACACGTGCTCACCTGACAAAAAGTAATTCCCTGTCACATACACACAGTATATATATATTATATGTATATGTATTATATATATATAAGAGAGAAGAAACCACGTCACGTTTTTTATGTTGAAGACCATCAAGGCGCTGTGCGCGATATAAATGTCATCAGGCTTGGCTTCGTGGGAAAAAAAAAATATTGTTAGTGACGTTGTGTCCACGATATATAATATAACACGTGCGCGCGGGAAAAAGAAATCTAATCGTGTCTCTTCTCTTTAAAGTCGATGTACCACACACGTCTCGATATTTCACTTTTGTCGTCTCCAATGAGATAAATATTAAAAAATCTCGGTAGTAATTAATTCTAGTATTTTAAGAACAAAGAGAAAGAGAGAGATAGAGACGTATTTCAATTAAAATAATTGTCAATTAAAACTTTCTTTCTCGAACTTTCTTTCTTCGCTCTTCGATCCTAGTCCGGATTAGGCAATGCGGCCCTGAAAAAACCGTATCCGTATGCGCCGGCACGCATTAGCACGAGGACTTAATACGGCATAAGTGTGCACGCAGCTTAAATGTCACGTAAGCGACACTTGGTCTGGTGCGTTTACGAGGACACGACGCTTCGTTAAATTACGCACACGCGTGCGACATGAGCTATGAAGCGCGCGCTCCTTTGCCGAACGATCTAAAGCGCGGCGGTATATCTTCATCAGCTTCTCATGCGACCCTGCCCTCTTTAACGACGAAGCGGACTAATTGTTATCGGTTTTGACGAGCGAAGCGACCCAACGATGATGACCGGATAGAAACTCCGATACGTTCGATAGAAAATAAATAAGGAACGAAAAACGTGTGCTCGCACGCGAAGGTATAATCCGATAACTCTCTCCAGGAAAAAGAGGTCTGTAAAAATAGTTTTTTTTTTTAAATCGAAACACACGATTCGATTTAGCTCAGCGAAAAGCGATATATAAATTACACGGGGTTCCACTCACACAGCAATTAGAAAATCTCCCGAGAGACGTAACCTACTTTCGACGGTAATTTGAAAAAACCCTTCTGCCGTTACGGGGGGGAATAGACCGCTAAAAGAATCCTCTCCTCGAAGATGTACACTTTAAGAAGAACTCGTTACGGTCGCTGATAAGTTTGAGATGTGGAAAAAAAAACGCGCGATCAAGTTGGAAGAAGAGAACGGAGGAAAAAGGTTACTCGCAGGTCCGGTTATCAGATCCGAGATCTCTCTTTCCTCCCTTCTCTCGCAAGACTCCACCCCGTCTTCGGGAGAGATTTATCGAATTACATTTTCCGAATAACGGATTTACCAAAGCTGTTTCTGGTTTTTTTTTTATTGTTCGACACGCGACGCGATTTACATTGCGTTCAACGACGTGGGGAAACTCTCCCACGTCTGTTAACATCGCGACAACAATTACAGCGAGCGCGTCTTTCTCCACGGACGGGCGGCGCTCGGAAACTAAACAATAAACGACGGGAATGGCGTAGCAGTGACTGGCTAATTAATTACGGCGAGTGCGACGGAGCGTTCGTATGAAGTTAAACGCTCGAGAAGAATGCGTATTGTGTTCGTGTGTGCGTGTGGGTATGGAAAGTTAATAATAGTGTCCGCCTAGTGTGTCGTTACGTGACCACATTGCCAGCAGAATTCTCCCACTTTCCGTCTCATTTGCATTTTGTAACGTAACAAACAATCAGTCGCGCCGAACGCAAATTTTCGCGACACGATTTTTGCACAAAAAAACTTAAATAGAAATTGTCTTGTTCCGCACGCAAAAAATCGACACGTCGCGTTACTGCGAGGACCGGAGAGCCCGCGGGCGAGAGATTTTTCTGAATGCCTACGCCACTGGCCCAAGCAGGGGGGATATCGTCATATCCCGGACGGAAAGACAGGAAACTTCCAAGTAAAACTCCCCTCCGGCCGTATAATACATACACGTGTGTGTGTGTGTGTGTAATGCGTCAACGAGCATCGGCGTACGTTTGATTGTAAACGAAAGCAGAGAGAAAAAAAGAAACGGCGACAAGGGCGAGAAACCGATGAATAGCGAAAAATCGCGCGCTCAGCACGTACGTACGTACGTCATTCGCGCGTTATCAGAAACGGGAGAAGAAAAATCGCGCGCGCGCTCGGAATCGCGAATTAATCAAAAAACATCACGGCATTTCTTTTTAATCGGATGAATCACACAGTCGTTTATTGTTTTCTTCGGTTTAGCAGATAAATGTTGCGGTGTCTCTTAGAACACGCTTTAGATATGCGAATCGCAGCGAGAATCCGAACTCTGTCGAATTTTACCGATTTGACGTGAAACTCGTCTCTCGAGTCGCGCGAATGCGCGGGTAAACATCACGGACACGCCAGGAATGACCCAGAAAATCGAAAATTGCGACACAAAGCGGATAGATAATTGGAGCGAATGGCCCGCATGTGGGCATTATCAAATGTTAAAGCTCCGAGCGCACGCACGCACGCACGCACGGAGTTGTTCCACTTTTATGCGCGTGCACACGCACGCGTGTATACAAAATACATTTAAGAGATTCCAGGGACACGATATCCGTTTCAACAGTTTGCGCATGACGCAACGCTGATAGTTGGCTCATCTCGCGCGAGCAGATAAAATCTTACTACACATCTCGAACAGCACAATGAATGAATGGACGATGTCGCGCGCGCGCGTGTAAAAGAGAAATTTCGCACCATTTTGTTCGAATTGACTAAAAATGTTAATGTCTCTGTATTGTAAACAACTATGGTTTTTGTTTTACATATTTGTACACAGACTGTCAGAAAATATCCCAAACGATTTGCGCGAGTTTTCACGATACATCACGCGTTCCGGGTTTTTTTTTCAATTTTTTTTTCTCCCCCATCTGGCGAACATATAAATATCGTCGAACACAAACAACATTTTAAAGCGTTTTCCGATATCGACGAGGGTTGCGATTAACGAGTTTGTCGATTATACCACGTGTCAGCGCGTGTTAATCTCGCGAAATTTGAGTCTTTTCAAGCGTTCTCTCTCGGGATTAAAGTGTTTTCCACTTTTTTTGTATTTCACTTTTGCCGATTGTGTCAAATATTTGCGTATTTTGCACAGGACATATGCTTCAGAGCGCGTGCTTTTACGACGCGAGAATTTTCTCTTTGAAAATCTCCGAGAACCACGGCGTAACGACGAAGTCTCTTCCATTTCTTCTGTCCAGAAAAATATAAAGCATATATATTTCTCTCGCTCGGAAAGAATTCAATTCCCAACGGAAAATTAGCGGGCCTCTCTGCGGCGCGCTTTGAAGGAGGGGGAGAAATCGATTTTCGCCCAAGCGAGCACACGACGTGGAATTTTCGATGACACCCGTCCGATCGATGAAACACGCCGCCAGTAGTTGATGAATTCGCGCTTAAGCTTCTCTCTCTCTCTCTCTCTCTCGCTTTGCGTTCCTAGCCGAACGATCGAATGACCTACTTGTTAACTGTCGACAGGTGGGTCCACGCTCTAATTAGCGGCAGAAAAAACTCCTGATAGAGTAATTAAATAATTCACATTCGACCTCCGTTCAATAACACGTGAGGTAAAAAATGCTGCAACTCTGTTAAAATACAATATAGAGAGAGAAAGAGAGAGAGAGAACGACTTTATATATAAACGCGTTTTGCAAAATTTAAACATTTAATCGACACGTTATTTTCAAACAACCTTCGAATATTGCGCTGATGATTAATCAAACAACAACATAGATTCGATCACAAAATGACAAACAAGTTTACGCGAGAATCGACGAAATGAAAAGTGCGACACACGTGGAAACTTGTGGACAAATGTGACAATTGCTCGCGTTACGTCGTCGTAAGCGCGTACATTGATTTTACGAATGACGAACTATTTGCAATTACGCGCAATTTCCAAGTTCAAGTCTAGGGAAGTTAACGAGCAAATGGTCCGGTTATTCCGTTATTGCTCGGCGATGTTAATCGTTTCAACGCAGGAACAGAAACGAGTGCCGCAAACGAGGCGCGACCTCGTTCGAAATTACCCTCCGTTTGCTTCGAGTTTCGCGGTTTTCTTTGCGGCTCGATAAAAAAGAAAAAAGCTCTTCTCGCAAAAACCTACACAATCGCGCGCTCGCTCCTTGGCGTATTGTAAATCGTTCGCCTTTGTCTTCGCGCTATCGGCGACAGCGTAAAACTATGTTGATGATATTTTGAAAAGGTGAAAACCGCGTGATATAAAAACGCGCGCGCGCGTGCCGCATCCGCACGGAATAAATTCATCGAGACACCGCGCGCGCGCGCGATAAAATCGCGCGAACGCGAGAAACCGCGAAGTTTCTTTTATTCAAACTCCGAAATTTCTCCGGGAGGCGCGGGAGAAACTCGGGAAAAAAAAAACAATCGGGCTTATCGCTACGTCACGCAGCAACAAATTTGCAATTCTATTCGCGCGAACGAGGCGTATCTTTTCTCGCCTTATCTCCGCGTGTTGAAGAGCGAACGCGGAGAATATGTAGAGAATTTACTTTTTTTTTGTTCCGCGTGAAAATTTAATTCCACGAACGCACAAAATCCTATCCCGAATATCGACACGGAAACGAAGCACCGGAACGACAGGTCGTCGTAAATAATAAATCGCCCCGTGCAAATCAACCGTGCGAAGATTATATATAATCGAGCAACGTGTTGCTCGGCTATTCGAGGGGAGAGAGGCGGAGAGAACAATTTCAAGATCGTGAATCATTTCCTGCGCTTACGTTGTTTGACATTGAAGAGATCTCAAGTGATTTAATTTTTTTTTTTTTTTTTTTTTTTTACAGTAATAATATTTTTAATTCTTCGCAAACTACCTACCTCTGGGTCCGTGAGACCCACGCAATTTTAAAATCGAATATCTCTCCGCGAAAAATCAATATTTTTTCAATTCTGTGTTTTCTCGAACGATTCTGCGTCGATAAAAAAAAAACAAATTGGAAAAATCTTTAGTGGTTTCAAAGGCGTAAAAAAACAAAACTAATTTTTACTAGAGATACCGGTTTGAAATTTTCGAGTGGATCTGGGAGACTCTGTACGCGAGGACCCTCTCTTGAATATATTTTTGATAATATATTCAATGTTTATTTCTCATGTTCTTGAATAAACTACACGTATATCTTCTGTATTATTATTTCTGAAACTACAAATCTCGGCAAAGTAAATCACACAGTTTTATATGAAAAGATATACATTTCCTTCTTAATGTTGGCCTGGTGGCCGCGATAACAGAACGATAAAAGCACGACTTAAATGTGAGAGAATTGAATATGCAAAACACAAAAAAAAAACACACACACACATAAGATCCAAAGACGGACGAAGAATAAATTCTTCATAAACGTTCGAAACGGAACAAATTACCAAGTTTACGTCGAATACTACATAATACGGTAAGCTCGCGTTATCGAGTTTATAATTTGTCAAGTGCGTGTCAAGTTCATTACGTAATAGTTCATTGTCTCTGCAAATAATTGATCTTCTTTACGCACGTCCCCCCGTAATTTATTTGCAATTCGAACATTTGTCCGCGACGAACTCGTCCGAAAAACGGAATCCGAAATGGGGATGCAAAAAAAAAAAAAGAAAAGCATTTACCTTTTAACACAAAGCGAGATGTATAAATCGTGGCGTATTAGTCGAGGAGAGTTGAATTATTCAGCGAACGAACTCGACGAGGAAGAACATTTGCACGAAATGTCACCGAGCTCATCGTTTCTCCTTTATATGCTGGTAAATATTCACTTCCTGCGTTTGCGTGTGGATCCCCCGCAAACAACAATATTTCTCGAAGACGATCCTCGTGCCGCAGCCACGGACAGGATTTTGGCGTCGCGGACCGGCAAACGTTTATCGCACGTGCAATAATGATTCCCTTGTGTCCGAGCGACTCGTGGGCTCAACTTGTATTTCCTGTTTGTTTTATTCAAACACATCCGCGAGCGTCGATCCCGTCGATTCGGTCGAAACGATACATCGATCGATCGCGAGCGCCTTTCCCTCTCCTCCAGCGAGAAAGTAGTGACTTTTTTTTTTTACACTTTTGCAACAAATTTCTTTTGTAAATAGGAAAACTTCCGAACGATACGTGTGTTCGAGCTCCAACGAGGTGATTTTAAGTCAAACGCGTGGTGGTGACGGAAACTTGGAGGGAACGTTTGCGCCGTCAAAGTTTCGAATGAGTTGCACAACGGGGGAGGGGGAGGCGAGCGAGACGCAACGATCGATTTTTTTTTCGAACCTAATAAAATACAGTTTCTCACGAAGATCAGATCACCCGGTTACGATAGGCTGTGAGAGGCGGCGCGACGTGACTCTCTCAAAGGTTGTTACACCACTGACAGCGACGGCGTGGAGCAAACGGCCGAGACAGTTTTGCTCCGCGCGGCTAGACGCTCTCCCCCCCACTCTCACGTCACTGCCTCCTGCGTGGATTTACACCGCAGCGTATTACCCCGTTGTTAACATATTGTCGGAAATTCGCGCGATTTTCGCGAGAGAAGAGTTTTAACAAAGACGGCATCTCTCCACCGGAGTGGGTGTTTTCAGCGTCTCGGCGTAAAGCCACTTACAACTCCATCAAAACTTTATCGGAAATGCGATCGTCATCCCGCGGCGGGAGAGAGCGAGATTTAATCGCGTCTCTTCGCTTGTCTCGTCTCGAATCGCATCTTTTGTTGCAGCGCATCGGCGCCGCAAAAGAAAAACGATCGCGCGTTAGAAAGTGGCCAATGACTCACGAAACAACTATTGCAGAGAGTTGATTGTAACATCTGGCGCGCACGTTCTCGTCAGGTGTGCTAACGGAGAATTCGTAGAGCGGAAAAAAAATGCGAAGAAAAATCCAACTTCGCGAAAAAATATTTGCGAGCGGAAAAGGAAAATTGCCGCGATGTGATTTGCGATCGGCAAAAAATCGCGGAGCGAAAGGTGAAGTCAACTTATTATAACGAGGCGGCGCTTAAGACTCGGTTAAATGACGCGATCGATGATTCTTTTTCTGTTCTTCGTGAGTCACGCGTCGCGCGGGATTGCAAACGAGCCGTTTTATAATTTTTCCGTAAAATATTCACCTTGTTACTCGCCTCGCGTCTTTATGCGAAATTGAATCTGCTGCGCGCCCCGTCCAAGCTTCTGCTTCAATTTTCGTTGAATTTCGCTCGCGTTGCGAAATGTCATTAAACGAAGTGCACGCTCTTAGAGAGCTGCGAAGGGATTCGCTTTCAAACAAAAAGATCGGCGTTCCATCGCCTTTCTAACAAAGAGACAACGCTTCCTACTTGAAAGTGCCTCCCCGACATGCATCAGCAACCTACCTCAATGCAACGCGCATATGTAATAACGATTAGTGCGTACAATGACTTGGTGAACTGCACGCAACTCGTGCAGTTATTTTTTTTTCCTCGAACGCATAAATGCGTGCGCCAGTGTGACCAACTTAGAAGAACTAGATAGAGAGGCTTTACTCTAAATTTGTAGGAACCAACTGTCGTAGGAGAATTAAGCCGAAGTTCGTGAGGTAGAAAGTTCGTAAGGTTTTGTACTTTCCCGCGTACGGCTTTTGCTCGGCGCGTTCCGGCATTATCCCTCGTCGGTAAGTTATCCGAAATATATTACTAACAAAAAATATATCAGGAATCTTGTTTGTAAATAATCGACAAGTAAAGTTGACACCCGTAAATAATCATCAGATTTTACTTACCAATCATTGATAACGAGGAAAAGTCTTTCCAAGACAAGTTGTTGTTTAAAAAAAAAATATATATGAAATATATATATATAAACATTTATTCGAACATTTATTTGTAAAATGTACAGTAATCACAGTTTCGATAGCCTTTAATGTTCACACATTATTTATATGCGGAACTGATATTCGTCACGTGTTCAACTTATCTTCCTGAGTTTGTTCCTTCTCTTTCTCAGCTTCTTTCTTTTTGAGTCTCTTCAAGGCTCTCATGTGTCTGCCGCCCTTTAAGTGAGCTTGCCACTGGTGCTCTTCAACAAATATCCTTTCACATACCTGTAACAATGTACAAAAAAAAAAAGGATATTTATTTTATGGAGTTGCACATTTTCCACACGGCGTTTTGCTCAGCAGAAAATATAAAAACAAATCATTAATAAATAATATATGTAAATATATGAAAAATATTATTTAGACTGCGTAATAACGGAATATTATGTAAATATTATTGGAATGTGTGTTGAAATATCTTTCGAGTTTTCCGCGTTAAGAAAGTTAATTAATCTAACGCGATAAATTCTTGATAATTACCTCGCAATAATTATACATGTTCGTGCTACTGTCGGTGACTTTTTGGTTCTCGACGTTTTCATTGATCGGTCGCTGCTCGGGTTTCTCGCCGCGCAATATTGCGGAAATAATCGCCGCCGCAGGTTCTAAGACATGGCAGTTCCACTTGGTCACGTCGCTGCAATCTAAGGAGTAAACCGAAGGGACCTCGAAAAAAAAACAAAACGAAGCGCCGTATCGTACTTGCTCAATTTTTTAAACGCTGGAGAAGCGAATCTTTTCACCAGACGGATAAACAGAGAGTCGTTTTGACCAAATTGTTACACAGGCATTAATTAAACGTTTACACAAAGCAAGATCACACACACGCACATACACATTACGCGCGTCTATACATGAGCCGAATATTACCTGCCGATCGCCACGTCGAATCAATCTGTTCAGTACCCATTTCTCTTGCTTCTTCGCGTATCGTCGAGTAACGAGTTTCAAATCTTTTATTCCCTGCTGAAGCAATAGATTTCCCTGCAACAGAGTTAAATAGATATCAGTCCCCCTTCCCCCGCGCTACGTGTAATAATTACCACGTTGTGGTAATTCGAGTCGTTATTTAAAACCATCCGCTCGAATATGTTTCTCGGGATCGTCTCTCGCTTTTATCGCACCGTTTACTACCATTTTTGCACCACATTGCGTCTCGTTGTGCAACGCGCGACCTATTATCGTCGCCGAAACCCGAAGTCGGATGTTAAAATCGAAGACGCTCGCGCTCGTGAAAAAACTGTATGTGATACGCACGCACACACACACATACGAGTCTTTCCGAGAAAGTACCGCACAATGATACAGGAAACAAAAAGCAAAAGGCCGCAAAAGTAAAAGGTAAAAGGTACCGCGAGATGCAGCCCGTAATAGCGCGCGCGCGCGCGAGCTGCGCAAGATCGCACGCTGCATTCGAAAGAAAAAGTCGGGGGAGATCCCGGTCGGGGAGAAACAGCTGCCGAGGCGAGAGCGGTCTTGTGTGCGGATACTAGCGTATCGGCGTACCATCTGCGTCATTTACCTTCTCGCTCGCGCGTTCCTCCTCGGGCAGTGTGAGGTAAGCGTGGAACTCTTTGAAGCCAATGCTCTGGAAGATGCCTTTCGTGTAATCGGGTGACCTGGAATGTGTAAACATTCTCTCTTCAATCACTCCGTCTTCGATTCGATTCGACAGAGTTTTCTCTCTCCCTCTCTCTCCTTTCACCCGCTCGCAAATTGCATTGTCGCTATAATAATCGTTTAAATTTACAATCTCCCACTAATTTACAATCCGAACACCTGACGTGTGCGCGCGCGTGTGTATTGAATGCGATCGTGCAATCAGAGAAGTTGCGTGCGACGCACCTCGTCGACTTTTTTATGCGCGCGAGCCCACCTTTTGGAAGTTCCATTCCTACTTAAAATCCATTAAAAAATGACAATGTTCACGGATTACTTCGAAGAGATATATATATATATATATATATATATATATATATATATATATATAAAACGCTTTCAATTACAAAAGAGATACACCCGTGAGGGGTTCGTTAATTATTAACACACCGCACAATGAAATTCACGTAGCAGCGTGAATAATTGAATTGAAAGAAAAAACTCGCTTCTTCGATGCGTAAAAGACGTCGAATTCATTAATGCGCAACTTTACTACAAAGTACACAGTCTCCTCTTGAAAATTGAACGAACCAATCGGTTTCAACGAGATAAATTATATCGCACAGATAAATTACGTGAGGAACGATTTTTTTTTCTTTTTTTCAAAACCTCAAGAGATTCCGATATATACAGTACAATTGCGTAACTGCCATGCGGTTATACATGGCAGGAGAGGAAGTGCAGAGATAACGCCGATAATTATTTTTAATTATACAATCGTGACATATGTGCAACTTTATTGATGTTGTAAGTGAAATGAATAATATCGTCCGAAAGAAATTCTCAGAAAGTGAAAGAAGGAAAAACTATTATTATGTAAAAAAAAACAGCAGAGCGAGAAATGAAACAAATCAATTTCTCGTTATTCAGCCAATTGACAATTTCGTTATCTAAAGTTAGATTTTTAAATCAACTTTGCTTTTATTTTTTACAAAACAAAATTGACGCGAATACAGAGCAGTTTAAATATAAAGTAGGTTTTGTCGAACGATATTCTCACGCGATAACATTTTCTAAATGTGTTTTTTTTTTTTTTTTTTTTTTTTACCAAGAATTAACGATACGAGCGCGTATACGAGTCTCTCGACTTACGCAAAATCTTATCACGCACACGCGGTTGATTAGCACAATCGTGTGACGACCTCGCTCGGAGTAACATCGATTTACATTTGGCGGGAAAAGCCAGGTCGTCGCTATCGCGAGCACGACTCCATTGCACACGTGTCAATGCCAATTGTATACTGAGGTTGTGCCGAGACGTTAAATTCACACGGGCATTCTTTTGCAGACTTAAACTTTCTCTCTCTCTCTATTTGTTGTTTTCTTATTAAAATATTATTTAAATTGTCTTTTGATTCCGAGATTTCGAAAGATCGATTGCATTCACAAATTTTATTAATTTTTTAGACACGTTTTTCGAAAAAAAAATAAAAAACTCTGTATCAAAATTAAATCAAAGAGACGAGTTAAAATCTAATTTTATTCACCAAGTAAAATTTTTTCTTGCGTAGAAATTCACGTTAGAATAAATTCACGTTATTTGTCAATTCATTGTATAATTAAATGTTTTAATATCTCGTGATTTAATTACGATTATACGTCGATGGAAAGAAAATAGAATTGCAAATTAGTTTTGCAGACTAATTACAGATTATTTTTAGATCAAGATTAATTACAGATTAAGAGTACAATTATTGTTTTTTTTTTTTTACACAGATCTCTCACTCCATCCAAGAGTAGAGCAACGAGCTCGTAGTGGGTACTCTCTCGCGGTCATCATTTTTGTTCTAAGTATGATAATGATAATACTAAAGCGCTGATAATAGTTGCGATGATGTTTAACGACCGAGAGTACGGGCCACAGAACTGGTAGCAATGATAGCACCATTTGTGTGCGCCAGTATACAGCTTGTAATTAAGATAACGACAGAGTGTCAGCAACAAGCAAAAGCGCCGCGCAACGCGCGAGCGCAGTATGTATGGTATACGTAACCGCTCTAAATATTTTTACAACTTGTTGCCAGGCAGCTCTCTCGACTACACATGTCTCTCTCGATATTACATTTTCTTTTACCGCAAAATATGGAGTTATCGCCACCGGAGAGATAATCGACTGCTATTGCTCGCCAGGATTTATGGTCTTCGTAAACCAACAGAGCGCGCGCGCGCTATCCGTCTCTTTTCTTTCTTCTCACACCTGGTTTTTTCATAGTCGTGACATTTATCGCCACTAAAATAGTTCAGCGAAGAACACGCAAAATAAAACATAATTTTTTTTTGTCTTTGGGCGCTTATATATTGACGTTGAAAGTTGACGACAATAATTTTTAATCGATCAAAACCCGAACTTTCACCCGTCGATCATCGAGCGGAAGAAGAAAGTCGCGGACTTTTTTTTTTTTTTTTTCGTACCTCGCAACCCTTCTCTCGATAGAGACGATCGATAGCAAAATGACGCGGGGGAGAAGAGGAGTGGGGGGGGGAGAAGAGGAGGGGGGCTCCTGACTTCGACAATCGTTAATCAATCTTTCGATTCAAGGCCGATCGATCTACATCGATACACGTCGTCGCCGCCGTCGCCGCCGCCGCCGTCGTCGTCGCGCGGTCACCGTCTCGATAAAGCGTGAATTATGTATGCTACATTGCGCACGATTTTGCCATTATTAGCAAATCGTTGCAGGTTAACAGAGCGTAATACAAAACGGCGCCGTATTATTTCCCGACACGCGGTTTGTCGTCGTCCATACATCTCGATGATAATAATAATCGTCTGTTCTTTAAAGCTCGCACAATGGCTCTTTTCAACGTGATTGCGAATAATCATCCGCTCGAGCGAACAATATTAACTCGTCTCTCTCTCTCTCTCTCTCTCTCTCTCTCTCTGTGTGTGTGGTGGTGCAACACACGATTAAAAGATCGCGAGGCATTTCTGATCTTTGATCGCGACTTGTATTATCGACTGCACTTTCGTTTCGTAACATGCAACTATGTGTTTGGAACAGATTTATTTTGTAACGTCGGTCGGTCAGCTTCACGCACGCTTGCGAATTTGTGGTAGCAATATTGAAACGTGGGGGAAGACTGGGGGGCTCATTGTCGAACACCTCGGGCTACTAGTTGTATCTCGCTTGTAGGAGAACGTTCTTCTCCACAATGTAACTTGCCGCGATTTATTTATCGAATGTCACTTCGCGCGCCTCCCTGGTCTCTCTCGAGTGATTATTCTTGTGTAAATGAAGTTTTTACGGATACATTTTATTGCACATTTGATGTGTTGTCTTCGAGATAAGAGAATTTTACACATTACGCGTTTGATGATATCGGTGACATGATAGAAATAAAATCGTCAAAGTGAAACGATGCATCAACGTGTCATTTTTCGAAATGTTGTATCCAAAGAGCATTGGCGATTGAGATTCCACGGAGACATTTAAATTCAAACGTAGTTGGATGAAACGTGATATCTTGATTATCGCCTCGTAATTTATCGGCGGATCTTGGAGAGCCTGATAAAACGGGGGCTCTTCCTTCTCATCAATTACTCAACGATGTTAAATACTTTCTAAAGACCTTCGCTCTTGTATCAAGATAAAATTATATAGATGGTATGCAGAACGAGAGACCGATAAGATAAACCGCCTCACTTTTCCGGAATATAAATTTTACTTATTTAAGATAAGAGGGAAAATTCTATTGAAATTTTCCGCGACAGTTCTGTCGATTAATTCTATTTTCTATTATTTCTTCGACGAGAAATCGTTTTAATGTTTCTTTTCGGATTTATTCTTTTGATTGTGTCATAGACGTGTCAACAATTAAAAACCAGAATTCTAGCAATTGCTGATCAATCGTCTGTTTGTCTCTTTTATTAAACGTTAACGATGAAAATTTCCCGCGGTAGTTTCGCGAGCTAGCGATTCGACGAAACGGTTTCGTTTCCCGGAGCAGTTCGGAATTACTTTACGCGTTTCGACTTCGTAATCGATCTTATCGCAGCAACGTCGGAGAGACTAAACGCAAAGGATTCTCAAGCGATTATTTAATTGACACATTATCTATTCAACTTATTAAACGTTGACGGTTTATCTCTCTCTTTCTCTCTCTTTACAATCTCGCCGCGATTATTACATCTTCGATATTTCTAAATTGGATTTGCGACCCAAATACGTGTGATAAAACACGATAAAGCGCTTATCTACACCTCACGAAGTCGTGCCCAACAAATCTGTTTCGCTTTATCGCAGAGATATATTTTTTTTTTTTTTTTTACTATAGCGTGTTGCCCCGCAAACATCGACACATATTTCACGTATTTTTATCGCGTTCCAATTTCGAATTTCCTCCTCGTTCTCTTTCTATCACACAAATCTTTTTTTATTAATAAAAAATTAAATAAAAATATACGGCTCTGTAAACTAAATGGAGAAACAGAACTTTGACAATCCGGGCGTGCATACGTGCAAAAACATATTTTTAACGTGTAAATTAATACACATAAAAAATTCGAATTGAATAACAAATGCAGAGTGACGTGTGAATTTTAAAGATTGTTATTCAATTCAAATTTTCTACGCGTGCGATTTATACGTTAAAAATATATTCTCGCGCGTACAACAACCAGCGTAAACAACGGCTGTCAAAGTCCCGCCAATTCTTGATTCAGTTAAAAAAAAAAATTGTTTATAAATTAAAACTTTTTTTAGCACTTGTTTTTATTAAAGAAGGAATCGGCAAGCAGAGACAATTGATGATCTTCGCGTCTCTGTGACTTTTCGATTTAATTCAATACAACCGCTTCGTCGAGTTCTCGTTATGCGGCGCGTATATTGTACACGTGCCGCGATCGCGTCGACAAACGGACGGACGGCGGCGTCGGCAATTTGCATACGACGGCGGATGCGCAATGTGCGTGCAAGCAGGCAGTGATAATTAGAGATAAATGGCCGGACGGTATTTATATAAGCGGTCGCTTTTATCGATAAGAAATTCATCCCCCTCTAGACTGGGGAAAATCGTTTGGGAGAGCGCGCGGAGAAATCGCAGAGGACGAGAGATCGCGGCGGTATTTATCGAGCACCGATTATGTAAGAGGAGGCGAGAGAGTCGCGCACCGACTGACTGACTGATAACCAACTGGATTTGCTTACCTATGCCTACCTACATCGATAAGAGAAATCGTCGCACGCGATGCGGAGAGCTCGCGCGCGCGGCCGCGCCTTATCCGACGGGAAAAAAGAATCGAGCGATTCGTTCCGGTGCAAGTTTGCCGCACGATTCCCTCCCGGTCATGCGATTATAAAACAACTACTACTACTGGAAATTTTTGCGCAAAAGACCCCCGACTCGGGGTATAAATAATTACCGTCGCTGTGGATTTCCGAGCGATAAGGACTACATACTCGCAATCGAGACGTTGATACATCACGACGCGATCAATCTGATGGTCGTCTAATTTACTCGCTGCCGAGAAAGAAAGCCCGCAATTCCGTTCCCTATTACGGTTGCGCGCCCTGGTGCTTCGCTGACGTTTTGTTTTTTCTTCTCCTTACAATTCTATGTCTGCGCCGCCGTGGCGGTGATCACGTTCGGTTATTTCGCAAACAAAATCGGTGACAGCTCGAGGCGCTCATCCCCCGCCGTCTGTGTGCGACGAGGAAGATACGTGGCCCGGCAATAAACGCGAGCGTGACCGATATGTCCTTTTATTTGCACACGTTGCACGATTTTCCCGTCTGTTATCGCAACAAAGCAGAAGATCTCGAAGGCGCGCGCGAAGAAAGCGTCGAGGAAGGAGAGTCGCGCCTCCGCCCGATAGAAATAGCCGAATGATCGAATTGGCGAATGATCCGTCCGTTGGTGATTTGCGCGAGTTTATTTTGAAAGTGAGCTGTTTTGAGGGAAAAAAAACATGCGCGCGAAAAACGTGACTCGCAAAGAATCTGGAGTAGATAAAAAAAAATGTAATTCGATTTTGTCGAATTACAAATTCTATATTTCTCGTTGCGAACCGTTTTCGAAAATTGAAGCACGCAAGTGGGTCGCCGAATCAATTCGTGTCTTCTCTTTTAGACTCGTCGTGTTTCACAAATTGCGATTAAATCCGATGACATTTTCGAAATTTGTAAAACGAGAACAAAAGAAGAAGCGATCGATCGCGCGGCGGACAAGCTTTCGCTACCGTGTCGCGCGTATTTGTGTGTAACAAGTTTCTTATCGATCTTGGTTTTGGCGAGAGAAACGCGTCGTGGAGATATATTATCGTTAGCGGCTAACCCGTCGGCGATTTCCTCGCGAGAATTTGATTTGATCGCGAGGATGTAAAACGTGTCGAATCTTTCTCTTCCACGGCGGCGAGATACAACAAATAAACCGAAAGCCCGCGGCCGACCGCAGAGTTCCGTGATTTAATGGTGGTTTGCTTGCTTTGCGTGCGAGAGAGCGACTTTTGAATCGCTTCGTTAAACAGCAAAGCGTGTAACGAGCTTGTAACAGCGATTCGAATTTGTTCTCTTTTTTTTAATTATTATTAACCTTTCAGGTATACAGACGCGAGAGTCTTTAGTAAAAATTAGTTTCTTTTTTTTTTAATGCTTCTATCTTCAAAACTACTAGAGAGATTTTTTGAATTTGTTTTTTTATCGACGCAGAATCGTTCAAAGTTTTGATTTGAAAAAACAAAATTGAAAAAAAAAATTGATTTGTTGCGGAGATATTCGATTTTAAAGATCCAGTCTGTATAACTATATCGTACGTCATTTCTGATGTCTGTATATCAAAGAGTTAAGTGTCACGTGTGTGTCAAAATTGCTAGGAAAACTATATGTATGTAAAATTATATATATAACACGAGAATGAATGTGTTTAATGCAGTCGTCAACAAGACTGCACATGTTGCGCAAGAATGTGCAACGCGCGCACAATGTGACACGACACGATGCGCAAAGTGGTGTAACATTATGCCATCGTATATAACACGATTCGCGTTATACTCCCATTCGCGCGTTTCTCAAGACAGAACATTTTAAACTCTCGTCCCCTATTTAAACTGCGACCCTGTACGCTCGCGCCCAAACCTCGGATGTATTTTTCTTCGCGTGCTCGTACAACCCGACTGTTCCGAGATTTCTTGCCTTAGAACCTCTCCGCGATCAAGGAAGTAACGGATGAGAGAGAAACGCCGCCGTGTTTTTCTTCCGCGACTTCTCTGCCACGTTGTTATTTATCTTCCGTGGCGGGGGAAGGGGGAAATCGTAATAAAATAGTAATTAGTCTCCGCGCTTTTCTCTACTCGCGCGCGCGAGCTGTGTGATCAAAGTACGCGATATATTTTCTCGCGTTTTCGCACTCTCAATGTAACTCTCGCGTAATTTATTATACACCTGTCAGATTTGACGCGCGTAAAATTAGCCGCCTGTCTTTCCACGCTCCATCTGCGCTGTATATTTATCCATACGTTTCGACGATATGTCTAAATTGTTTTTCCCACAACAAAACCAAAAAAGAGAAAAACAACATCGATGTTTAGTTTGAATTCTCAACAAACAGATTTGATAACTCCAGAGTTTCTCGCGTTTAAAATCGAGTTTGTCGTGTCCGAAACGTCAATCCTCGAGTTGGTCACGTATTTGTACACAAAAAAAATGTTGTAACGCAAGTTACTAATTTTTCGATTACTACAATTTTGCTGAGCAAATTATTACTCTTTATTCTCGAAAGAAATTCTTGCGCGCGGCAATTCGGTTTTTACGGTGGGAAGCCGCGTTTCAATTGTTCAAAACCGCTATCTCTTTTTTTTTCCCTTTCAGAAAGGAAGACGGCGGCTCATTAAATGGTGATTAATTTTCGGTGCTCGGTACCGCGCACGTAATCGCGCTCGCCTCTCGCGTACTTTTCCTCGCGGTCGGCTTCCTTTATTTTCGCCGACATCCGCCTTGGCGTTACACGCTTGCGACTTCCGGAAGTGAGTAAGTCGAGGCGCGACAAGGCAAGAGGGGCCCCATTCACAAAGCATGTCTGCAAAGCGATAGTATATAGTATACACGTCGAGTCGCCGAGTCACGTGTGTGGCACACAACTTGCAAATTCAACGAAGCGCATTGCTGCGGCGCACGCACGCATCGAGGAGAATTGCAGCACCTCGCAAGAAACATTATTTCAATTGACTTCCTTTACGTTTTCTTATACAACTGACCGTTAAAAAACACTCGCGATGTTGACGACAAAAAACAACGGCCGGATTTCGCACAAAAGAAAATTTATTTCATTCATCTATCAGTTAATTAACAATCTGGCTTTTTTTTCTATCTGACGCGTTGTACGAGGAAGTACATACAAGTGACTCTCTGACGTCCGATAAAACCTGACTCACGGTACATTGCATATGCATAAGAATATCACGGAGGAAATATTCTCGCGACTGACGTTTTTTTTAACGCACAGAATTTTTATATTTAACTAACCGATTGTTTAAACAGTTATTTTGTGTCTTAAAAAAGAGTTTTATCTTCCGAGAACATGTTTCGGAACGATAGTGTTCGTATTGACGAATAGCGCGCGACAAATGTGAGAGAGAGAGAATTATTATAATTACGCGCGTCGTCGTACGGAGAAACTCGTCGGAAGATTTTTATTTATCGCGAGGAATCGTATCGATAAGAGAATTACAAATTGATCCTCCACTCGTTATCCTTGACGGACTCCTATATTTGCATTTTCCAATAAGGAAACTTTGCTCGTTGCCTAAAGGTTTTTTTTTCTTTTTTTCAATGCACAATTTTGTCACAAGAAACGCGGCGGTATCAAAAGTGAAAAAAAAAAATGTTGCATCTATTAACGCGACATTGGTATCAGATGCTAAATAAGACGATCACAGGGAGAGGGAGAAGAAAAACACAAAGCGACGGAGTAAATCTATCTTTGAACTTGCAACGATATAAAAACATTATTATTAGCTACTTAGTGACACTTACGCGTTGGACTTGAGTCGCTCTTCGTTGTATCTGCGATGAAAGTCGAGTAATTCCTGCACCAGACCGGCCTCGAGCATGCCGTCGACTCTATTGTCCAGCCTCTCGCCGAGGACCTTCTGTAAAGAATTTCGGAGAAAGGTGAGGCCCCTATAATAATTAAGCGCGGATCGACGAACATCGCCTGTTAGGAAACGTCTGCGGGCGTTTCGAAAACCCACTCGACTCGACCGCATTACCTATCGCGCGACTTACTTTCGGATATTAATAATATTCTATCGTACGATTCTTTTCTTCTTCCTCTTCCTTACGATCCAGTGAATCAAATTAGTAAACGCATTTTAACGATTTTGCGCGTTGCGAGCAAGTAGTTTGTTAATATTTTTTGAAATATTCTTCTATCTTTATGTAATATATTACATATTGTTTTAACAAATTTCAAGCTTTCAACTAGCAGATAATTTAAAAAAGTTCATACGAGCTAATATGTACTTGTATGTATCTGCAACACCTTGTCCCGGATGTACAGGGTGTTGCAGATACATACAAGTCAGTATAACGAGTTGCCTATCGTTTCTCTGACAGGCGCGTCCGTCCAAACGGCACATATATAAATATAATATAAATTATTATAATATAAATTATTTATCATATAAATTTATTATTTATAATATAAATATATTATAAATAACAATATAAATTTATTATTTATAATATAAATTTATATTATTTATATACATAATATATTTATATTTAATTTACAATATTTATGTACATAATATAAATAATTATAACTAATATATAAATTAATAAAAATAAATAATACAAATAATATACGCAAAATCGAAATTAATTTCAATACAACTGTGAGATGCTTAATTTGCATCTCTAATATATAAATTGCCCATTTAATAAAATAAATTCTCCGTAAAATTTATCTATAAAATAAAAAAAAAAAGAGTTATCCCTCTATAAAATTTAAAAATACATTCAAACAATAAATAAAAATTCCCTGGAAGTAGTCCACGGCGCAAAACTAGTTCAGCGCGCGTACGAACGTCAATCACCGATAAAGAAAGGTGCTCTGATACACATGTAGGATTTATGGGGTACTCACTTAGTTAAAAAAAAATCAGATAAGACTGATGCCGAATGGAATCGAAATCATCTCTCGGTGTCGCTTGTCAAGATCGCGATACCGTCAAGAAAAGATTTGATCAATATGTAGGCTCAATACCAAGGACAGTCTCTGAATTAAACGTTCAACGACACCCGACGAGAACAGCCGTTCCCGTTAGATTAGAAAGAAAAAGTCGGCACGACCTTGGATAGTTGCCGAGGAGTTTTGCAATTATGTCTCTCTTCTACGTGGCCTCGCGCTAATGACAAAAGGCGCGTTAGAAGAGACACTGGCACTGGTGTCCTCGACGATCGAGTATGGCGCGAAATTCCTGACAGGTCGTGCGCGCGCGCGCGCGTGTACGTGCGCGTCTCTATAGAGATTTTTAAGCAATTTTTAAACGCGGTGATACATCACTCTGACGTGAAATCCTCGAGGGAGAAAAAAAAAGTAGATTATACTCTTAATCTCGTGAGAGCGATGTGCACTCGTGAACGCGTTACGCGGATTATATCGCTGAAAGCGATCGCGTGTAATGCCATCGGTATCGCGCGCGCGTCCGATGGGAGGTACAACAGGAAAAACATTATCGAACGACGATCGCGTACTAAAAAAAAAAAAAAACCTCTCCTCCGGGACCGGAATAAATCTTTTTCGAATTTAAAACTCGGTACGCGCGGGAAACGAGGAGTCGAGGAAGAGACATGCAGTCGTGAGATGTTCGGCCGTTGAGCGCGCGAGCGCTCACGCACACTTAGCGCGCGTAATAATCAATGTCAAATCTTCAATGTCAAACGCGGCGGTTACACACCCGCCCCGGCTACCCGCCGCGGTTTTATAGTTGTATAACGCGCCGTAACAGATTCGACGAAAGCGTGTAACGCGAATCGTGTAACATTAATCGCCGCGCGAACGGCATTCCTATTACACGCACAATACTGTACCGGCTAAAATTAAAGCCTTCGAAGTCGATGACCGAGTAAACTCAAGGCCAACGGGTAATTCACAGACCGTAAAATTTAAAGTAATTAAATTCAGGTTTTTTTTTTGTTTTTTGTTTTTTTTTTTTCAACAATCCTCACAAGAGCGAATAGAATAATGCTGATATAGTGTAAGAACTGTGATAAGTAACACACTCGGCTGAATAAACGTAAACGACACGATGAAATATCCAAGTGAGATACAACAATTTTTTCTCGTCTTTCCTTCGAGACAAAGTCGCGCGTTTATTGCTATTAATAGTTTATAACCTGGTGAAATGCGAAGAGTTAAAATAGACTCGTTATCGCGTTGCTCTGACACAATTGCAAACATGTTTTTTTCACGAAATAAGCGCTCGGCAAATAACTTTGTCGTTTGTTAAAAAATCGCGTGAAGAAAGTAACCAGCAAGAAAGTTTTGCCAATGTGCGATTGTCTATGACAAACGTAACGAGAGTACGCACACACGCGTGGACTTTGCGTCTAAGACAAAAAATCTAAGACAAATAGGTTGCAAAACGTTGAGTCTTCCGAGACACTCAATGTCATCTTTGGATTTTTTTTATTTTTTTTAATTTTTTATTACGTTGCAAAGAGTCAAATTTACTTACTGATAAAAAAAAAAAGAGAGAGAGAGAGAGAGAGAGAGAGAGAGAGAGAGAGAGAGAGAGAGAGAGAGAGAGAGACGACATCGCGTCCAGTTTGAAAGAAAGACGGTCGTTCTCACGGTCGTGGTTAAAACGCGACCTCCGCAACTCGTTTTGACTGTGCGCTCACTTTAAATCCCATTTAAATGCCGGAGCCTCTACTGCGCGCCCTACCGCACACACACACACACACACACACACACACGCGAGCGCGCATGTATCTCTATCTCCGCGCCGCTTTCTCCTGGTTTTCATTCATGCGATCGAACGCGCGCGCGCTCCCTCGTCGATGACGCACGAATGATGATGTCGAAATCGACAAGATGATCGTCGCGCGCGCGCGCGCGTACATACATGCGTGCGGCTCCGGAACTACGTCCGTTCCGCGTTTATGCTCGCGTTATGTGTTCACGTACTATGACAGATTTTACGATCGACGTAAAGGACACGAGTGGCATTGAGGCGATATAAAAAAAAACCCCGCGATGTCTATATCTTTATGTCACACGTGAAGTAAAAGGTTAGGACTTTAGCATTTATACGACCGCTGCGCGTCGTGTTCGCAAAACGGAGAAACTGATAAGAGAATATTTGCCTCTTTTTTTTTTTTTAACAACTTTTTTCCGACTCTCTCTCTCTCTACTTGTCTCCGCGTCTGTTGTGCATAAACTCCCGGACGCACATGATGATGTTAATAATGTGGCATTTTTGCTCCTATGCGTCATAAAAAGATGATTTTCGGGTGGTTTTCGCTCTAATGTCGTTTTTTTATCGAACCTTTCGGTTCATTTCGAGAGCAGGTCTGAGATGTTCCCGGCCAGATGTTTCTTTTTACGAATGAAATGCGTAATATAATATTCTAATAAAGCCTCCCCCCCCCTGAAAAAAAATCAAATCTCTTCGTGAAAAATTTATTTTGAAGATCACGCGCCCGATAACTGATTAAAATTGATGAATCGAAACCGAGAGCTAATGAGCATTCGAAAAAAAAAAAAAAGGCGCGGACGTTCCGCAAATATTATAGTCAAGCACGTTCCGTGTGTGCAGATCGTTTCGCGCGGCGAAGCTATTATCGCGCAACTTCTGCGTCGCGTTCGGCCTTCGCCGAAATCAATGATCCCGTGTTGTCTGGAGGTGAAAAAGTCAAAGGCCCGGGAGAGACTTCGTTGTGGTTTGGGATTCGGTAACCGCGTGCATACAAACGCGCGCGAGCGTCGTCATCGGGCGTCGATAGTGTGGGCGGCGCTACCGCGCGGAATACGCGATTAGATCACGCGGATAAGACACGAAACGGAGGCTCTTTCATGGCGGAACCGTCGTCGAATTCCGCGACGTTGATGCAACTCCGAAGGAAAGAGAGAGAAAGAGAATCCCGGCCGGGCGTATTTTAATCCTCGGGCGAATCTTCTTCAGACGAAAGAGATGTGCAGTGTCATATCTTCGAGACCGCGCGAAGCATCGATCATCTCTCGTCTCGCGTATCAATTAACGAAGCGCTGCCGCATCTCTCTCGTTTTTTTTTTTTTTTTTTTTTTTTTTTTTTCACGTAATTCGATCGTTTCGCGCGATGCAACGCTGATGCGTGTATGTTTTTTTAATGTCACGAATAGAGATTTACACGCGCGCGTCGTACACGCAGGAAAATACGCGGAAAAGAAAAACTGTGAAATCGCGCGAAAGAAAATTATTTTAAAACTAGACGCGCGTCAACGCGCGTATACGTACAATAAAAAATAAATAAATAAATAAATAAAACAAACATATTGCATCTGTTACGGCGAAATATTAAGTAAAAATTTTTACGCGCGGCGTCGCGCATCGTAATACGGCACGTCATTTTCGCGCGAGATTCGCAAAATGAGACCCGCAAACAACACGACGAAATTAAGACCCGGATAATTCCCGCGGCTTCGTAGGTGAAATGTAGCACGCACACAGTCTCAAGTGTCTCGAATAATATATCGAGAAAGTCGATCAAGCGCGAGAGAGAATAAAAGCAGGTGTGCGTTTGAATCTTCAACCGGTCGATATCTCGGTTAACGAGGAGAGGCCGAAATCGGGGTCTTGCAAAAGAATATATCGAGGAAAGAAAACGACGGTAAAATGGGTAACTTGCTACTTTTTTTTCAATGCATACCATCTGCAAGCACTTATATTGTCTTAAGTGCTATCCATTAGTTACTTTGACTTATCAAAATAAAAAAATTGTTTCGTCTAAGAGGAAAAGATATAATAAAGGAATTTAAAGACTAAAAGAAGCAAAGGATCTTTCCACCGCCCACCTATTTATACACGCAATATCTCATCTGTCAAAGACAATGTGAAAAACTTTTCGATAATTTTTTTGAATGCTTCTACAAAAACAGAGAGAGAGAGAGAGAGACATCAATAGAAATGTCACTTGCGATTGAAAGTAGTAGGTACAGTAGTAGCAGGTAAAAGATCCGTGTTTGCCATGTAGATAAGTACATTTACACAGGTTTTAAGTACCTATGTCGTCCGAATCAGCTCGTTACACAAGCGCGGGTTACAATCACTATATGTATCCTATATATCGTCTCGCAAACAGATAATATTCTTATTTATCCTCTTTCGGTTCTCTCGCCGAAGTTTACACACGTCTGTCTTTTTGTTTTATTTAAGGAACGAGCGGCGACCAGACCCCTCTAGGCATAATTTCTCGATCGAAAGGCACGAGATATAGAGAAAGAATGAAGGGTCCAGAGAAGCCGCCCTAAACGTGTGTATACACATGAACGTGTGTGTGCGCGCGTGTGTGTGACCCGGGGCATTAACAAGAAGGGATACCGACACGATTCCCCTAGTCCTCCGATTCTAAGAAGACCGCAAAAATTGCGGTCCGCGCGCGATTACCTGCGAAAGATTCGCTAACGAAATAATTAAGGTTTCTGGTTACAAGGGTTTCTCTCTCTCCCTCTTTTTTTTTTTTTTTTTTTATCTTCTAGTAAAACTTGTGCCTGAAAAGTGCCGCGCGAGACGATCCGGGGCTTTCCCGTTCGTCGGCGAAATCCGTTTTTTTTCGCACGCACCACCGCGTTATTTAATTTCTTCAAGGTGAGAAAAAAATAATCACCGCCAAGACGTTACACGCATTGTCACACAATTGATCGCGGAAAATTCTCTGTTGTTACGTAATTTTGATTCCTGTTAAGTGGCGAAATTCAATTATGCAGCAATTGCGCGCACGTGAATCTCCGCGTGTCGTCGCATACACGATGATGCGCGTAAGAAATTCCCGAGATATTACCGACTTAATGACGCAACGCGCTGCGCCCCCTGTGACGCTTCATCCGTCCGACAAAGACGCGCAAAACTCGCACTTTACGTTGCTGTTTAACGAACTACGATACGTAGGAAAGAAAAAATTTTTTATTTTTTACCGCGTTTAACTTCCAAACCGACTTTGCCTTACTATTCGTTTGCGTCACTCAACACCAAAAGCGTCGAGCGATGTAAAGGCCTATCTACATAAGACGCAGATGCAGGTCGCAGGTTTCGCGGAATTGACCAATCACGTTGGCTGATTGACCAATGTCATTGGTCAATTCCGCAAAATCTACGACTTGCGACCTACACTCGATTCAAAGAGAGAAGAGAAACCTACTGCGCAGAGAAGAAAAGCGGACAAAGTGGGGATAGCGTTCCGCCGCTACTCAGTACCGT